>JAHRHZ010000069.1:6558647-6610725 GCA_024137785.1 Ginglymostoma cirratum | reverse complement strand
AGACCCTTCATCAGAAATGCATTTCTGATGAAGGGTCTCGGCCCGAAACGTCAAGCTTTCCTGCTCCTATGATGCTGCTTGGCCTGCTGTGTTCATCCAGCTCCACACCTTGTTCCTTAACTATTCTAATCTCATTTTGCAGCATTTAGCCCATAGCCTAGCATGCCTTGGTATTGCAAGCACACGTCAATGTACTTCTCAAATGTTGAGGGTTTCTGCCTCCACTACCCTTATGGCAAGGAGTTCCAGAATCTGACCACACTTTAGGTGAAACAGATTACCTCACATCCCCTTTAAATGTTCGTCCCTTTACCTTAAATTTATGTAGAACTCTGTGGTCATTGATCTCACCACCAAGAGGAAATTTCCGTCCTGTATACCTTATCTATGCCCCCTTATAATTTTACACGTGTAGATCTATATTAAGTATTCAGAAGGTTCGTGTATGGGAGAAAGCTCCTGGCTTATCCAAATATAACCAACATTTGGACAATTTCGTGTGAAAACTGCATGGAAGCAAATTTGAATGGCCACACAACTAACCCAGTGAGTGAAGAAGGTAATACCCAAAATGTTGACTTTTCCTTTCCTCCAGATGCTGCCTGGCTTGCTGTGTTCTTCCACCCTCCTGCTTGTCTACATTGGATTCCAACATCTGCAGGGTTTTTTTTGTCTCTAAAGAGGAATCCATGCTGTGGGTGTACCTGTATGACAACAGTTCAAGAAGTTGGGTCAGCACTACTGACTTGAGGGCAAATAGGGATGGGTAACAAGTGCTGGTCTTGACAGTGACATTCACATCCTGTGAATTCATTTTTAAAGCATCTTTACTGGAAATTAGATAAGCTAGCCAATCACAGGCCAAAAGAGTTTAGTTGCTATATCATTCCTGGACCAGTAAAGGCCTCTGAGGCTAAATGATCTGTATGGCACTTAATGCTCCAGCTGATTTACGAAGAATCATCTCATTTTTGAAGTGAAGGAAACAGCTCTGCTTTCTCTGGAATTATGTAAATTTGAAAGGAATTTGAAGGAGATTGGGGAAAAAAGTAACATAAGAACGAAACAAAAGCAAGAGGCAGTGGAAAGATGATGGCCTAGTGACATTGCCATGAGACTGCTGACCTAGGCAATACTCTGTTGACGTGGGTTTAAATCCTACCACACCAGATAGTGGAATTAAGAGTCTTATGTTGACTATGTTGTTGGGGGAAAGCCCACCTGGCTCACCAATGTCCTGTAGGGAACATCCCTATCTTGTCCAGCCTGCATGTAACTCCAGACTTACCGTGATATGGTTAGTTCTTAACTGCCTTCTGGGTAATTACAAATGGGCAATAAATCCTGGCTGAGTCAATTAGAATGAATAAAAAACAAAATTCAGAACTTGTGTCAGAAAATGGGATTTTTTTCAGACAATGGCCAGTGATCAACTCTGATCAGTCTCACTTGGTGTGTTTATTTAGGTTTATATGTGCACAACAGACACTTAATTTTTTATAGTGTTAAATTTAGCGCTGAGCAAATTATACTTTAGAATTTGGTAAGGTAAAAGTTCCATGCTGAAGCATGTAAGACCTATTATAAGTCAGCACAAGGGGGAAATATTCTTGTCAACCATTGCTTAGTCTAATCGCACGATTTAAATTTTATACTGATTTCACTGTCAATAAAGTAGCAGTTTTATTGCAAGTTCTTTATCTTTATTAACAAGCTGAGTAGACTTATTTCATTGTGTTGAAGGGGGAGAGAGAACTTTCCCAGGACCTCTTCCAAAATTGGCTGAAACATATTTTCCCAGTTCTGTTTTGCATCACATAGAAACAACTAAATAGGGAGCAGAGCTAAAAGGTACTGCAGATGCTGGAGAATCCGAGATAACAAGCATGGGGCTGGATGAACACAGCAGGTCAAGCAGCATCATAGGAGCAGGAAAACTTGACGTTTCGGGCCATTTCTGATGAAGGGTTTAGGCCCGAAACGTCAAGTTTTCCTGCTCCTATGATGCTGCTTGACCTGCTGTGTTCATCCAGCCCCATGCTTGTTATCTTAAATAGGGAGCAGGTTTAGCCATTTGGCCTCTCAAGGCTATGGCCATAACTGATCCTGTATCTCAATGCCCACACTCCTGCTCTCTTCCCATACCTTTAATGTCCAGAAATCGATCCATTTGTTTCTGAAATATCATCCGTGACTTGGCCTCGTCAGCCTTCTCTAGTCCAACATTTGAGAGAGTCACCGCCCTCTGAGATCCTAGGAGTTTACATTTCTGGGGTTTGAGGTGCTGGGGATGGAGCAATGAGCGGGCAAGGGGGAAAGATAAAGTAGGAATGGCACACGGGTGTTATTCTATCTCTGGATGAGACATGTAGCATGGACAAATCTATTTTTTCCTGTTGTTGTTTATTATTTGTGAGCATGTATCAGACACATAGGACTTTGGCAGTGAGCCTATTTACACAAAAGGTAATACAGCATTAATCCATAATATGTCAACTCTCTTTATAAATTGTGTAGGATTTCTAACTGTGGTCCAAAATTAATAGAAACTCTTATTGATTTCCCAAAGAAAGTATAGGGAGACAATGATTCACTGTGACACTTGTGGAAGGATGAAGGAAAGCAATTGGTGCAACTCTTCAACACTTATTATCAACTTTAGATAAGAGGTGTGATTTACAACATGGAATGGCCAGCAGAAAACATAATCAAGTATACGAGACACAAACAAGATGCAATCAATTTTTCCAAAAGAAACATTGACCTTAACCAGTGTTTGATCTTATCTAAGATACAGCAATCTAAGAAATAATAGGCTGGGGTGGTAATGGTTGAGAAAAAGTCAATGTTATCAAGCTGTAGTCTTATCAGACAATCTTAAATGGACTGCTGATTCTATTGAGTTTATCAGACTACTGCTGCGTTACTTGAGCTGTAAACTGACTTCAGACAAAAAGGCACAGGTATAAGATTCCATTTCTGCAATTGATAAGTGGAGTAGGATGAATTCAGGAAAGGGTTATATGTAAGAATGATTCAAACATTGAAGGCTTTAGGAAAGCGATTGTCAAGGCAAGTGAATTGTTGATATACACATTTCAAACTAAAGGTTTCATATCCAAGGGTGTTATTCTCACCCTGCAATACAGATTTGTTGGATCAAAAGCAAAATACCGCAGATGCTGGGGATCTGAAATAAAACATGAGAAATGCTGCAAATACTCAACAAATAAGATAAAAAATCTGTGGACAGAGAAAGTGTTGATGCAACTTGTTTTGTCTTATTAAAGTACGGTTAACCTCTATCATGATATGATGGCTTAATAATAAATCACTCATCGGGAATCAGCGAATACAATGGGTTACTTTATTTAAAACAGTAAATCACGTTACAAGTTATGAAGCAGAAACTACAGTAAATGAATGCTTTCTGTGTGCACAGCTGGCAATCGCACTGCCCACTAACTAATGGGCAAAGTCACAACACATTAAGTCGTTAAAGGTAAAGTGTCTTAAAGGCAAAGCGCACACTTAACACCTTCCCTTCCAGAAATACCCATTCTGAAGAAGTTCTACCCTTCTCTCTGATAGGATTCTCTTTTTCTCTTTTACCTTGGTTACCTCCTTTGCTTGTTGTTTCCCTTCTCGGATTGGACTATTTCTGATTAAAACTGGACATGGCGAAATGACTAATCTGCCTGAGGCAAATGTGCTGGTCCATAGAATAGAATCCCTACACTGTGGAAACAGGCCATTTGGCCCAACAAGTCCACACCGACCCTCCAAACAGCATCCCACCCAGACCCATCCCCATGCCCCTACCCTGTCCCTGTAATCCTCCACTTCACAATGTTAAGGCACCTAATCATTTATACATTCTAAAGATGGCTATCTATTTGCTTCTGCACTCAATCTATTTTTAACAGGCGGGCTGGTTTCCTAGTCTTGGAAATCTTTATATCTTAAAGGAGATGATAAAGGCTGAATCTATGACATAGTTTACATCACTGCTTATGGCTAGGGTGAGCAAGTGTGTTCCTCCAATAAGCTGCCCAGTAAAACTCTAGCATTCTAGAGTTGTGATCCTCTAGCCAGGAGGTCCAAGTTCAAATTCCATGTTCTCCTAGGTGCATATAATGACATCTTTGTACAGGTTAATTTGAAAATATCTAAAAATTATGCCTGATATTTCAATACAGGTCAGAAGTTTTAGATGAGCCATCAAACCAAGGTGCCATTAGCAAACTTGGATGAAGGTATAATATCTTAAGGCACTATTTTGAACAGAAGCATGGGAATTACGGCTGGTGACAAAGAATAGGAAAAGTAAACAGGCTTTTTCCAAGAGGCAGACAGTGAAGAGTAGGATATTAGTGGGGATCAGTGCTTGGACCCAGCTATTTACATAAACTTTTTAATGGTTTAAACGATTGAAAATGTTATCTCTCCAAATTGGCAGATGACTCGAAGCTGGCTTGGAGGGCAAGTTGTGAGGAGGATGCAGAGATGGTTTTGTGTGAGTTGGACGAGTTCAGTGAGTGGGCAAACGCATGGCTAATAAAGTATAATATGGATAATTGTCAGTTACCCACTATGTTAGCAAAAATAGGAAGGCTGATTATAATCTGAGTGGCAATAGATTGGGAAAGCTGTAAGGTGCAAAGAGACCTTGTACACCAGTCATTCAAAATAAAGAACATTGGTGCATCAGGCAGTGAAGGTGGCAAATCGTATGTTGTCCTTTAATACAAGAGGACTCAGGTACATCAGCAGTATGTCTTGTAATTATATAGGGCTTTGGTGAGACCACACCTGGAGTATTGTGCGCAGTTTGATCTCATTATATGAGGAAGGATGTTCTGGCTATGGAGGGAGTACAATGAAGGTTTATTAGACTGATACCTGGGATGGTGAGACTGACATACATATAAAAAAATGACTGCTCTAGAGTTTAGAAGAATGGTGGGGGGGTGGGGATTGCGGGGGCGGATTGCGGGGGGAAAGACTGTCAAAGAAGCCGACAAAATTGTAACAGGATTAGATAAGGTAAACGTAAGAAGGATGTCGGTGATTACCATGGAATCCAGAACCAGCAATCACAGTTTAAGGGGACATCATAGGCCATTTAGGACAGAGAAGAGGAGAAATTTCTTTACTTAGAGTGGTGCGCATGTGGAATTCTCTGCCTCAAAATGTGTTTGAGGTCAAAACATTGAATAAGAATGAGTTAGATATACTTCTTAGGGCTAAAGAGATCAAAGGATGTGGGGAACAAGCAAGAGAGGGTGCTGAGTTGGATAATCAGCCATGGTCATACTAAGTGGTGGAGGAAGCTTGAAGGGCCACATGGCTTACTCCTGCTCCCATTTTCTACATTTCTATGGTGTCCTAGTCATTAATTGTTTTCAAATCATCATTATATTAAAAGATTATCTGTTTATGTGCAGCTTGCTGAGCGCACATTGTCAGACATACACCAGTCAGTGTAAAAATGCCAATGGGTAGTATCTAATAGAGAGCTGAGTGACCTGGGTTACGGCAACATTGGGCAAGAATCTATGAAAGGCTATCTTGATGATATGGAGAGGGAATAGCCAACTCCCTCTGATAATTAAACTAAAACACAAGCCCCAGTCTGTTACAACAGGAGTAGTGGTTCCCCACTATTAATTACTCTCCAGAACACCCAGAGAAGCTTACCTTTCCACTCAATCTGTTAAAAGTTCTTAAAAGAAAGACAATCCCTGATCTCCACTTTACAAATAACAAGAAACAATTTATTTAACTCAACAATAAACAAACTAACAGAATTACTAACAAACCAACAATTCTCCCTTAGACTACTAACTACTTCCGAACTGGAAAATTTTCTGAAGGAGGGTCTTGGCCCGAAACATCAGCTTTCCTGCTCCTCTGATGCTGCTTGGCCTGCTGTGTTCATCCAGCTCTACACCTTGTTATCTCAGATTCTCCAGCATCTGCAGTTCCTACTATCTCTCCCACTTAGTAAACCCAATTAATAAGAGAACAATGAATTAGAACTTCATCTCTTCAAGTTCACGCAGACTGTCTTCTGGGACCTCCTTCATCTCCACTCTCTTCACAAAAGCCTTTCTCCCACTAATTCTGCTTTCAGGGATGTTTCATCTCTATGATTTCTTCAACAAGGACTTTGAGCTAAAATACTGTGGTACCTTTGATTAATTAGATATGTTTTCTCTGCAAGCTGAATGGTGCTAACTCTGACAGATGGCTTTCTCTGATTTTCCAAATGCCCTCATCTTATATACCCATAAATGACATAATCAAATTCATATAATATGATTGGTTTCAGGTTGTCAACCCCGTCAGATTTAGATTCAATTGGCTTTCTTTATCTAGGTGCTTGGTTTAAATTAATTGGCCCAAATTCAAACTTGTTGTCTTGGAGAAAGTGCTGTTTCACCGTCCTATACAAAATGTTCCCATTCGGGCACTTTCTGTGGACCTGTATTTATAAAATTCCAAGCATAGACAAAGCACAAGCTCTTAAAGGGACCACGACACTCTTCCCCACAACCATTTTTACCAAAAAATTCTAGCTTCCTGTCTTCCAACTCATGAATACTCTACCCAACAGTTAGGAGAAACTTGCTGCATCTTTAATGTAGTTGCAGAGCACCAAGGCAGGTTTCTCACTAGGCTACAGCAAGCTGCCAATGAAGGGGGATTACAGCTTTTCAAACAACATGGTAATGCTGCATTACATTAATATGAAGCTACTTGTCTGAACAAATGTGCCACTCAAGTTTGATGTTGAGAATTCTCAATATAGATATTACAGCAAACAATTTCAGGCTACGATTCATGGGCACTAGCCACATACACTACTGATCCACAGATATTAGAATCCAATAGTTGGCCAACAGCTCACAATTATCATGGCACCTTTCCGATGCACTTACAAACCACTTAGGAAGTGCTTAGGAATTGTAGGATGTAACGGTGGCTGCGATGCTTTCTCTGTTTTGTTTTGTGCAAGTGCTAGAGGGATATCCACCACCTTGGTGGAGAAACGATTGGTTCTTCCTGAAGCACAGGGAATTCAGGGGAAGCGTCAGCAAAAGCTGCTTCCTGCGTCCCCCAACAGCTCAGATACTTACACCTTGGTGAGAACATCGGGCTTAGAAAGTTTGCAAGTGCAAACTGGTGAGCACCTCACTACGCCAGCTCTGCAGCCGTTCGAGGAAGAAACGCCCCAGACCACAGGCACTCGGAGGACTGCGAGAGATCAAGCACTTGCTCAGCTCCAAGCAAGATAGAACTGTGCGCTGTCAGTAGTCAGGTGACTGCATCCACATACGTATGCAGGGACAGGATTGGCAGACAAGGATGTGGCATTCAATGGCCCTCAACACCAAGAAACTGAAGCAGTGGAATGCGTTAGTCTAGCAGCGTCCTCGGACAGATCAACAGTTGCCATGGAGAACCAGGTCCTGTATCTTCAGGGTGTGCTGGAGAGACATTCATATCTACACTCCATCAGCCTAGCCATTAGTCCTCAGGATTGATAGCATGCCAAAGGTGTCCCTTCCTCACTAGGAGAAAGACTAGGGTCAGGAGCTACCTATTATACACAGGGGCCTCAGAAGACTTGTCTCAGCACACTCCAGAGGTGGCTGGGCCCTCCAGATCGTTACCTTCAGGTCCTGATTTTCAATTTACTTCCTAATTCCTTATGTTCTGCTTTTAGGACCTCATCATTTTTTTTACCAATGTAATTTGTACCAGTGAGTAACACAACCACTAGCTGTACATTCTCTTCCTCCAGAATGTCCTGCAGCCACTCTGAGACATACTTGACCCTAGCACCATGGAGACAACATGCCATCCTGGAATCCTATTTGCGGCCACAGAAACACACCTATCTATTCCCCTTCACAATTGAATCCCCCATGACTATTCCATTCCCAAACTTTTTTTTTACCCTATGCAGCTGAGCCAAGCATGGAGCAATGAATTTGGCCACTACTGCTTTCTCCTGAGAGGCTGTTCCCCTTCCAGTATCCAAAGTGGTTTATCTATTTTGTAGAGAAATAGACCATGAAGGCTTTTGCACTGCCTTCCTAGTCCTCTTACTATACCTGGTAATCAGCCATTCCCTTCCTACCTGTGAAAACTTAGCCTGTTGTGTGGCTACGTCCCTATACGTGCCATCCATCACACTCTCCACCTTGTGGATGTTCCACAGTATCCCAAGCGCCACCCCAGTCCTGAAACCTGATTACTATGGGAAGAGTTGAGGCCTATGAGAGATGTACATGGTAACTTATAGATAACACAGTGTGTAGCAGAAGAAGGGTCCTGATCCAAAATGTCAACTTTCCTGCTCCTCTGATGCTGCCTGGCCTGCTGTGATCCTCCAGCTCCACAATGTGATGTCTCTGACTCCAGCATCGGCAGTTCCTACTATCTCTACATGGTAACTTGCTGTGTATGGATGCAAAACATGTGGGATAGATCTTGGTCTTCACAGAGAAGTGGGAGAAATGTGAAACATTAGATGACATAAAGACAGTGAGAGGGATAGCACTGGAGGGAAAGACCTCGTTGAAGGTAGATAAGACGCCAGGAATGGGTGAATTGTATGCAAGACAGTTAAAGGAAAATAGGGAGGAAATAACAGTTGATCTGTGGATCATTCTAGAATACTCACTTGATACAGGCGAATTCCTAGATGATTGAAGGTATTGTACCGTTACTCAAAAAAGGTATGAGGGACAGGTCAGATAATTACAGTTATTCAGTATGACCTCCGTGATGGGAAAATGGCTAGAATCAACAGTGAGAGATATGATTGACTGTTACTTAGAAAGACATAGATTAATATAGGATAGAATGGTTTTGTTGGGGGAAGTTTGTCTCCTAGTAATTTAATTGCATTCTTTGAGAGATTAGCAAGAACGATTTGTGAGGGTAATGCAGTGGGTGTTGTCTACACAGATTTTAGCAAGGCATTTAGAAGGTCCAATACGGAAGCTGGTCGGAAAAAATGTGCTATAGACAGACGTTGAGAGTTGGTTCCAAAAATGTCTCAGCAGGAGGAAACAAAGAACGACGATCGACGGATGTTACTATGAATTGAAAGTCATTTCCAGTGGTGCTCCATGGCACTTAGTGTTGAGTCCTTTACTGCATGAGGTTCATATTAATGATTTAATCCTAAATGTGGGAGGCATGATTGAGAAACTTGCAGACAACACATAAAAATCGGCCAGGTAGGTGAAAGTGAAGAAAATGGCTGTTGGCTACAAGAAATTATTACTGGTTTGGTTGAGTGAGAAGAAAAGTGGCCAATAGAATTCAATCCCAGAGAAGTTTAATGTTATGCATTTCAGGAGAGCAAACAAAGCAATGCAAACGCAATAAAAGGAAGTCTGTTAGGAGGGGTACAGGAAGTGAGAGACCGTAGAGTGTTTTTCCACAGGTGAGTGTGGAAAGCCAGGTACCTAAGGTGGCAAATAAACAGATGGGATGATTCCCTTGAATTGACAAAGTTTTGAATACAAAAGCAAGGATGTAATGCTGGCACTGCATAAGACACTGGTTTGGCCACAGCTGGTATTCTGTGTATAGTTCCATTCGCCACATTCCAGGAAGGACACATTGTTCCAGGGTATGGAGGAGATTTGCAAAAATTTTGACAACGTTTGAAAATTGCAGCTTGAGGAAAGATTAGATAGGCTAAGGCCGATTTCCTCTGAACAGAGGAGGTTCAATGGGGACTTTTGGGTGGCACGGTAGCTCAATGGTTAGCACTGCTACCTCACAGTGCCAGGGATCCGAGTTTGACTCCACCCTTGGGCGACTGTCTGTGTGGAGTTTGCACAATCTCCTGTATCTGCTTGGGTTTCCTCCGGGTGCTCCAGTTTCCTCCCACAGTCCAAAGATGTGCTGGCTAGGTGGATTGGCCATGCTAAATTGCCCGTAGCTTTCAGGGATGTGCATGTTAGGCGAGCTATAGGCGGATGGGTCTGGGTGGGATGCTCTGAGGGTCGGTGTGGACTTGTTGGGCTGAAGGGCCTGTCTCCACACTGTAGGGATTCTCTAATTCTATGACTTAATTGAAGTGCGCAAAATAATGCGGGACATAGATAAAGTGAAGGCTTGGAAAGGAAAGGAGTAAACGGAAGGTTTTTTTCCCCTACTGGAGAGATTTATTACCTGGGGCCACAGATTAAAGACGATTGGTAGAAGGACTTCAGGCAAACCTATTCCAATTATTCCTAGAGGGTGGTGGGTGTTTGGAATTCACTGCCCAATTGGGTTGTTGAGGCAGAACCTTTAGCACATTTAAATGGAATCTCTTTCTTCCCCTGAAATGGTGTAACCTACAAGACTTACAGACCCGAACCTGGAAAGTGCTGGTTTAGGATGGATGGTTAGTTTTTTCTGCCAGTGCAGACATGATGGGATGAATGGCCTCCTTCTGTGCTTCAGCGTTTTTCATGGTTCACTTACACTAAAACTGAAGCATTCATGCTGAGTCTCCAATACCACCGAGAATTTTAAGCTGATCTCAGCAGTTAACCTGCAGCTAACCCATTCCAATCAGCCTATTTGTCTTTGTTCAGGAATGTGACGGCTTAACTGCAGTCAAATTTGTTTGTTGCCAGTGAGCTTTATGATTCATAATACTGACCGTCAAATTTATGATAACCCATTTTAACCAGAGCCGTGTACAAGGGCAGTCGATCAGTGCTTGAACTCAAGTGTGACAAAGGAGTCTACGGGAAATGATGACTGGACCAGGCACCTCAGGCAACAACCAACTGAGCCAAGAATAAGACGAATACGTTCAATAAATTTCAGCACTTGAACAGGCACAGATCTGCATCCCTCAACAGAATTGTCATTTTCTATCAGTGTCAAAGAGTGACCCCAGTGACCTGGGGTTGCTGATTCAGAAAGTTATCCGAACCAAAAATACAAACAGGAATGACACTTGACAAAAAAAAAACGAGCATTGTTGCATTTCAAGGAAACCAAACTTTATTGAGTAACTGTACAAAATAGGAGAGGAGCACTTTTGTGAATTCTGACATCTGTTAACCTCAACAGTTTAAATACTTGCTTGTGAAGCTCACTATTCCTGTATACATTTTAATCATTTTCTCCCAGCTAAAAATATTCAGCCCGAGCACATCATATATAGATTTTACTTTTAACGTGCTATAAAAAGTCTTCCACTTTGCAGATATTTCAAACATGTTTAATGGCTTCATACGTGCAAATTCAGGGCAAACATTTTCAAACTGGGGTCTCTTAAATCTTCAGTTATCACTCTTTGTATTTCCACCAGCTTATGCATTCATTGCTTTACTATAGGACATAGGCGTATTGTTTTCTGTGACAAAAGGAGAACCCATTTAATTATCTATACAAATATAGTTGTAAAGAATACTGTTAACTTACGTAGTCATTTTAACGTCATATTCAGTTTAAGTATTTATTTATTTATCTTTTAAAAATGTCCTGGTGGCTTTACTATGCAACTGTTTTCCTGTAGATCAGGGACATCACTTTCTGATTTCTCCTCAAAAACCTCTTTCACTGCTATTTTCATTGATACGGCACATTCACTGGAACTTAGGGTTTTTAGATTTTCGACAATCCAATGCCAGTTATGACAACCTCACTCAGTGTGAGGCACAACCAGAGCCTGGGAGAAAGAGACAGGAATAGAGGCCAAAGAAGAGTCTGAAAGGCATAAAGAGACAGCAACAGAAAGAGGGTTGGAAGCCGTAAAGCAGGAAAAATGTGTGTTTGGGGGTAAAAGTAAAGGAAGATACAGAGTGCAAAACAAGAAAAAAGCAGGGTCAGTTTTGACACACCTTTTGAGCAATATCGGGGGAGAGATTTCACTTTTAAAAAAGTTTTTTTTTCATGGAGCTAAGTCATATTGCAGCTGTTAAAATTACTATGATCAATGGAACAAACTGATGTGAAAGTTCTTGATGTTATTTTTGGCCTATAAATATGAAGATGTGTAGAGACCCCTCAGATCCACCTCTGATACCAGAGGGGAGACTTAAATTTGGATAGTTGTAGGTTTGGTCCTAAGATTTTCCAGACAACAAGATAAATTGTAGAAAATGTTATGAAATGAGTGCATTATTCCCAGTGTGGTTTCTAATGGGAAAGGCTCTCCAACTTTTGTTTTTATTTTTTTTTCTTTATTCATTCACAGGATGAGGGTGTCACTGACCAGGGAGCATTTATTGTCCATCTGTAATTGCCCAGAGTCAACCACATTGCTGTGGGTTGAGAATCACATGTTGGCCAGACCAAGTAAGGATGACAGTTTCCTTCCCTAAAGGACATTAGTGAACCAAATGAGATTTTCCCTTACAATTGGGTTCTTAATTCCAGATGTTTTATTTAATACAAATTCCACCATCTGCCCTGGCAGGATTTGAACCTGGGTCCCCAGAAGGTTATCTGGGTCTCTGGGCTAACAGTCCAGCAATAATGCCACTAGGCCATTGCCTCCCCATTATTTAAATGTTCAGTCACTGCAGCCATTTTTCTAATGCTCCCATGGCTTAGGTTAGAAAATCACGGCTAATACAGAAAAAAAAATTGGTCAAAGTTGTGATAAATATGTAGAAATCTAAACCACAAGAAAGAGGAACACGAATAGACAGTATAGATCTTTGAGCCTACTCCATCATTCAGTAAGGCCATGTCTCAATTTCTACATTAACCCCATCTCCTCACAATGTTGTATAATTCCCTCAATCGTGAAAAATTGAACATAGTTTCGAATATGCTCAGTGATTCCGGTGCAATGTGGATGTTTCACAACTTACTAAGTGAAAATAATTATTTTCTCCATCGATAATGGCCGACTTGTTACCAGGGGACTCTGGACCTTGGTTCTAAATTCTCCAGTTAGCTGAAACAATCTTTCAATGTCTACCATGTTAAACCTGCTAAGGATTCAATAAATTTCAAAGAGATCATCTCTTGTGCTTTAAGCTGCAGATAATAACACACCGTTCTACTCAATGTCTTCTGCTAGGACAGATGTTTCGTTTCAAGAAGCAATCCAGTGAACTTTTGTTGCAATCCCTTGAAGATAATTATTTCTATCTGAAGTAAATTGCACAATAGTCAAGGTGTCACCTTACCACAGCCTTATATTATTGCAGCAAGACTTTCTTCCTGTTGTAATCTAAACACTCAAACTCTTTGTAATAAAGATGTAATATCATTTGCATTCCCAATTTCTTGCTGCACCTGCATGTATATTACTCGTGATTGATGTACAAGGATATCTAAATTTGAATGAATGCAACCATTCTTTACAATTCTAATTTAGTTTTTCAAAGGAATTGTTCTTAAGAATCTAGATACTTTTGTACCTAAGATGGCACTGTAATGTGGTGATATGTAAACTTTTCACTCTACTCTTTTGAGTATATGTGACAATAAAGCTAATTTAATTTAGTGCAGGTCATTTAAAGTAGGTAATTTAAGACTTACACATATTGTATATACCTCACCTATCACCTTTCTGCCCAGTCACTTCACTAATCTGTATCCCTTTAGGTAATCCTTTGAGGGCTTGTTTCATTAGCAAAGTTGGATACATTACAAATGGTCTCCTCATTTCAGTCATCATTAGAAAATGTAAATGAGGTTGTTGGCTTGCTTGCTGAGCTGGTTTGTTTTCATTCAGATGTTTCCTCACCATGCTAGGTAACATCATCAGTGAGGCCTCTGATGAAGTGATGTTCTACTCCGCTTGGAATTTATACTGTCTGACCTGTTATGGTGAGAAGTGTCATTTCTGGTTTTGATCTGTATGGGTTTGTATATGGGATCCAATTCTATATGTTTATTGATTGCATTATGGGATGAGAACCATGCCTCTAGGAATTCCCGTGTGTGTCAATGTTTGGCTTGGGTTACTATGGTTACCTTGCCCCAGTTAAACTGATGGCCTTCATTGTCTGAGTGTACCGATATTAAGGAGAGTTCGTCGTGCCGTTTTGCTGCTAGTTGATGTTCATGTATTCTGATGGCTAGTTTCCTCCCTTTTTGTCCATGTAATGTTTGTGGCTGTCGTTGCATGAAATTACGTAAACCACGTTGCTTCTGCATGTTGTGGGAATGGGCTCTTTGGCCCTTGTGAGTGCTTGTTGTAGAGTGACTGTGGGTTTGTAGGCCACCATGATTCCTAGTGGTCTTAGGAGTCATGTTGTCAGTTCTGATAGGTTCTTGATGTAGGGCAGTGTTGCCGGTGTGTTAGGGCATGGAGGTCTCACTGATGATGTCACCTAGCATAGCGACAAAACATCTTTTTCTGATGAAGGGTTTAGGCCCGAAACGTCGAGTTTTCCTGCTCCTATGATGCTGCTTGACCTGCTGTGCTCATCCAGCCCCACGCTTGTTATCTTGGATTCTCCAGCATCTGCAGTACCTTTTATCTCTGATACAAATTTAACCCCCTCACCCACAACCTAAGTTACGGATCTTTGCTAAAACTTTAAATACGTATGGGCGTAACATGCTAAAAATTGCCTGTCAATGGGAAACCTTCGCCAACCGACTGAGCTGTACCCGCGAACAACTTCACTTTCTCCACGAAAGCCTCAGGAACCGGATACTGCCCTGCAACATGAAGTACAAACCTCCACTCAACAAGCCACAGGCTCTTAAAATAACTGAACAGAATGGACGCAGAATGCTACAAGCAATGATTAATGATGCCCATAACTAACTCCATAGGTATAAAAGGGAAATTTCACGCCAAAAATCACAGTTTCTAAACACTATGGACCAGCAGTGGCCTACTATCCTAGAACAGGCTGCACCATCAATCAACACAAGACCAAAACTAAGAAGAGGCAGGCTACAGGCAAAACTCACCAAACCAATCTGCCACAAAGACAAGGACAACAACAAACCGGACACATAGATAAGAAACCTCTCCGGCAGACAACTCACACAAACTGAGAAAGCTGTCCTCTTACGCAGACTGAACTATAACCACAAAGATGCAAACAGAACAGACTTCATGGCCGCCCTGGAAACTACATTAAAAGACTACAGACTCACGGATGAAACACAACAAGCCGTCTGACAAACTATAATCCCCACACTGCACAGAACGAACAAAGGGGACAACCTGAACACATCAGAGAGAAAAGCACTAGATAAACTCAAGAAAAACAAGAACATTATACTCCTACCAGCAGACAAAGGGTGCATGACCGTCATTAGGAACAAACCAGACAACGCTAAGCAAGCACAGGCAATGCTTGCAGATGCAACCACTTACCAACAGGTGGCGATAAACCCAACACCGCAGATAGGTAATAGCATCACCCAGACACTGAAGAGACTAAAGGATGCAGGACAGATAACCAAGCCAGACCACATAAGAATGAAACCAGAAGGCACGAACACCCCCTGCTTCTATGGACTTCTTAAAAGTACGCAAACCAAACATCCCCTTCAGATCCATTGTTTCCCTATCAGGGACAGCTTCACACAAACTGGCCAAGGACCTACAACAGAGACTGAAACACCTAGTGGATGGATCACCCTATTCTATCCACTCAACCCAAGATTTCCTTGATACCCTCAAGAACATAAAAATCAGCGACGACGAGATTATGGTATCCTTTGACGCCACAGCTTTATTCACATCAATCGACATCCCACTAGCCAAAGAAACAGTGTCCACTTTACAAGAAGAAGCAGACCAGCAGCTCCATCAGCAATGACAACATATTTAAACTATTAGACCTCTCTCTCACCACACACTTCGTCTTTAATCGTCAAGTATACAAGCAGATCAATGGTACATCAATGGGGTCACCCATCTCAGGACTCATCACAGAAGCAGTCATGCAAAGACTAGAACACACCACACTCCCAGCATTCAACATAAACTGTGGATCTGGTACGTAGATGGATCACAAGGGAAGAAGAAAACAACAATTAACTTCCGTTTCTGGATGTTAGAGTTGAGCGTATGACCAACAGGGAATTCCAAACCTCAGTATACAGAAAAGCGACCCATACCGATCAAATCCTCAATTTCCACAGAAAGCACCCCAATGTCCAGAAACCAAGCTGCATTCGGATACAATTTAAATAAACCAGGACACACTGCAACACCCCGGAACTACACAGGAAAGAAGAGAGCACTGATACAAAACCCATTGCTATAAATGGATATCCTCTGAACTTCATCCGCAGATGCCTACTAAACAGGCAACAGCAGGAGGACACAGAACGCACTAACGCGCTGGCCACACTGTCCTACATCAAGAACATATCAGAATTGACAACAAGACTCCTAAGGCCACTAGGAATCATGGTGGTACACAAGCCTGCAACCACTCTATGACAAACACTCACAAGGACCAAAGACCCCATTCCCACAATATGCAGAGCCAATGTGGTTTACAAAACACCACGCAATGACAGCCAAAAACATCACATCGGACAGGATAGGAAGGAAACTAGCCATCAGAATACGTGAACATCAACTAGCAGCAAAATGGCATGAAGAACTCTCCTTAATATCTGTACACGCAGACAATGAAGGCCATCAGTTTAACTGGGACAAGATAACCATAGTAGTCCAAACCAAACATAAACACACACGGGAATTCCTAGAGACATGGTTCTCCACCTGTAATGCAATCAACAAACATATAGAATTGGAACCCATTTACAAACCCATACAGATCAAAACCGGAAATGACAGTACTCACCATAATGGACCAGGCAGTATAAATTCCAAGCGGAGTAGAATAACATCGCTTGTTGGAGGCCTCACTGATGATGTCACCTAGCATAGTAATGAAATCAAGCCAGCTCAGCAAGCAAGTCAATAACCTCATCCACAACCCGAGCTATAGATCTTTGCTAAAACTTTAAAGAAAGTGTAAATGATGGAGGCCCAAATGCCAATTCTTGCGATACTCCACTTGCTTTACATTACCATCCTACAAGTAACCTGTTTATTCCTACTCTCTGTTTACTGTATGCTAACCAATCATCTTTCTGTGATGATATAATAAGTCATAGTCTTGTGCGAGATTAGGTGTAGCTGAGTTTTGTTTCACCATCAAGGCAAGTTAGATAATGGGAAAGCTTAGCAGGTGTGGCAGCATCCGTGAAGGAAAAAAAGAGTTAAAGTTTCGGGTCCAGTGACCCTTCCTCAGAATAGAACTAAACAACTGAGGAAGGGCCCTGAAGAAGGTTCACCAGACCCAAAATGTTAACTCTTTTTCTTTCACAGATACTACCACACCTGCTGAGATCTTCCAGCAACTTTGTTTTTGTTCCTGATTTGCAGCATCTGCAGTTCTTTCGGTTTTTAGACAATGAGTAAAATTATTAAAACTGAAAATATCATTTACATTGGAAAAATGGTAGCAATGGGAATGGTGAATGAATAATTACTTGGAAATTAGTTCATTAATACACTTGAGAAGGAGCTGTACAATATATATGACGCAAATAATTGACGTGGGTAAAAATAATTGACAAGGGGGAGGGTAACTGACAAAACCTTTAAGCAATTCGTTCAATTTTTTTGGAAGTGATGGAAATTCCATCCATGATGTGCAAATAACCAACAGATAGCCTGCAGTTTTACTTGGTCAGCTGAATGTGCCCTTTCCTTCTTTCCTTAGGATGTTCAATAAAATTCCAGAAGTGCACATGCTAAATGGGCTGATGATAAATCCAGCATCAGTTGATCCATTATAGCGATTTAGCCATGGTTTTCCCAATTTCCCTGCTTGTGGCATATGCATGTTTCCGACAGAATACCAGGGCAATGACTTTATGGCAGGATTTGAAAGCATGTACAAGTTGCCCTCTGTCATTTACATATTTTTCCATTACCAATGGCAGTTCAACCGAAAACAAAATCTCGGTATGTTTTAGGCCACTGTACTGAGGTATTGTCCTTTTCATTCTCTGTCTTGTTCAGTAATTTTTCTGACATTTCAAACTGCCAAAGTCCTTTCCTTAATGGCTTTGCTGTCAACTGCAGGTCAATTTCATAAATTCATAGTTAGCCAAGCAGAAATCAGCACATTCAGGCTGACTGCGGATTGGAAAGGAAGGAGGGGAGAAATATTTGAAATCTCCAGCATGCGTATGCTGAACAGTATGTTGGTTTACTCATTTTCTCTGCAAAAGAATGCTGACAGTTCTTATCACAACCAATGTTTAATTTGGAATATGTGGAAGGATTGGAACTGAAAATTTGGCAAATCAAAGGCTTTTACATCGGCCCCTCTGCACAACATCATTTTAATGTTATAGTCATAAAGTATGTTTTAGGCATAAGTTTACCGCAACATTGACTCTGATTGAAAATCACTTGTGACAGTGCCTCATTAAACTCTAAGTGCCACAGGAAAAGTCAAAGCCATCATTAGACTAGTCTAATATTAGGAGAACTGTGCAGTAGGGTTTTTGAATCTGCTCGCACTTTCTAGAATTTCCTGTCTTCCCCTGTCATTTGCTGTGATGTGCTACATGGTAAGACTTTAGCAGCTGTGGATCAATGGATAAGCTATCTATTTCCCTTGATGTATACTTATTCAATTTTAATTTTAGTTAAAGGTTAAAGGAATTATCCCTGGTGCTAACCTGTAAGGAAAAAAAGCATATTTTATGGAGCATTTTTCACATTGCATTGACGTTTCACAGCGGAACATAGCATGGACCATAAGAGAGCATTTAATTGAGAAAAAAAATTTAAAACTCAAGGAAGAATTAACCCACGTTTAACCCACTGATGCTCATTTTATTCCAACGCCTCAACATTCCCAAATTAACATCTAGATGCATTTTGAATTCTCCAAAGAATTGACGCTTGAAATTATGAATAATTAATAAATATATCTGAAAACTCATTCTTTGGTATTAAAACACAGCCCTTTTTTTAAGGGCAATGGGGGCAATGGGGAGCTATAATGACCAAAAACTAGTAGGTTTGAATCTGATCAGAGGTTCAAGTGTTAACAATCTGACTCCCAACCCAAACAGTCTCCAACCCATTCAGTTCCAAATAAAGGTGTAGAAGAGGGCTGGAGACCAACCTGCTCCAGAATGTAGATTTGGAATTTAAATATTATGACGATAAATTAAATCTTATTATATAAGAATAATTTAATTGCTATGGAAATAAATAGGCATGCTACATGTTTATTCACAATTTCGAACCTGACTATGACAGCAGGTTTTCCTGCAACTAAGGGCACCTGTAAGCTATAGGAAAGTGTGAAGGTTCCTTGATACAGGGCATCAGTGACTTTCCACTTAATAGCTGGATCTTCTATACCTGCATCACCAATTTTGCCCTGTGATGTCTCCCTCTCTCTCTCTCTCACTCACACACACACACACACACACACACACACCTAAAATAGCACTCACACCCCAACAAATCTGTGATTTACCTGCTGAGGTCTTCGATCAATCTTTCTTCCAGGCATCCAATCGTCCCTTAAACCTCTGAACTTCTGTCGAGGATAGTAATCTACAAACCGCTCTGCCACCCCTTCTCCACCCACCTTGAAGCCTCTGATTTCCTGATTACCTATAACTCAGATCTCGCCATCATCACGCCATGGCCTTACAAGATGCTTTCTAGGGCTCTTATCTCACCACCCAGCACTGCTCCCCTTCCCTGCCCTCCTTTCCAGCCCTGTGAGGATTAGACTTCTCCAAAACTCAAATCAAATCCTGGTCCATTCATATTGGGCTCCATATGGTCTCCTAGAATGGGAGCCCCTCATCCCACCCTCAACAGTACGTGGCTCAGACTGAGCAGACTCTGCAAGCCCTGGTCCAGTGTCCTCTACCTGATTATTAACTAAGCCGGTCAATAAGGAAAGCTTCAGGGCACTGTCAGTGACACCAAGTTGTGGGGTTAATTCTCCATCATGCGCTGGGAAACCTAGGCTTTCTCCTTCAATATTAGGTCCCCGGTCCCAAGCTCGTCAAAACATTAAATCTTCCCTCCATGCCTCTGCTGAAAGAGAGATGAAATTCAATGGGAACATTTCAAGTATTATTTGAGTATCATACCACTCAGCAACTTCAAATTATTATTATCTCACTGTGTAGTGCTTAATATTCTCAAACATCCAATTTGCATGTGGCATTAATAGCTTAGAAATGGATATCTTTTTTGTGCCACCCGCGCGAATAAGAGAATTAAATCCTTCCTCAAACTTAGGTTTCAGTGAGCAAAGTAATGTAATATTTTCCAACTCAGGGAGGCATGGCTGCAATCACACAATGGATCCTCCCTCACTTTGTCCATCTGGAACGTACAGTTGCATTTTCCCTTGTGCAGACTCAGTGAGTGTCCATTGTCTTTGAGAGAGGTCGGAGTCAGGGACCTCTTCAGTTGGGCCAGTAATAAGATGTTATTAGTTTACGCCGCACATGTATTCCATGATTCTATCAATCTAGGAGATGAGTTGTTCCCAGCTGGATAAATAAGAACGTGGTTTAATTAATGCAGTTCCTATGAATGTCTTTTGGGTAGAGAACATCTTTATAATATTCATTTAAATTAACTATTTCCTTCCTTAACTTTATTTCTTCTGCTTTCCCATGATTTACTCAACTTAATATTCTTAATTAATATTACAGTTTAATATTTTGCATACTTTGTTGAGATTTCCTACTCAAATTTTCCCCCTTTATATTGTAAAACTTGAGAGCTTCCCTAACCTTTGCTCATATCTCATTCTGTTCACACCTGGGATCATTTTTTTGTTGTTGTTGTTGGTGTACTGTAGAATAAATTGCACATGTTATGGTAATGATATTTTTATAATGGATGTGAGCATTTTTGAGAACAAAGATGCATGTCAGTGAGTCATTGATAGCCATCCCGTCAATTTCAAAGCATGTTTCTTTCCTGCCTTGCACTCAGCTCTTCTGAATATCTCAGTAACTTGATAGTGCCTACCTCATTATGCCCTAATCACCAGTATCTGCTCAGCGGCATATCAATCAATGCAGCAGTGCAATCCTTTTAGCCTAACCTGTTTGTGCTATCGTTATGCTCCACATAAGCCTCCATCCCAACTATTTAATTTATTCCAATCACTGTACCTTCAATTACATTTTCCCTCACGTATTTTTACTTCAATGCATCGATGCTTTTCGCCTCTACTGCTCCATGTAGTAGCAAGTTTCACACTCTTATGATTGTCTGTGTACGCATGGTTCTCGTGACCTCTCTATTAGATTTATTTGCGACTATATTGTATTTATGGCTTCCAATCATGTACTGTATCAGGTGCCTTCATAATTTTAAAGAGCTGTATTAGTCAAAAAATCATAAGACCAAAAGATCATAAGAAATATGAGTAGGAATTGACTACTTGGCCTGTCAAATATTCTCCCCCACCTAATAATATCATGGCTCATCTGACTAAAGCTTTAACTACACTTTACTGCCAGACATCCAAAACTCAGTTCTGAGGAAGGGTCACCAGACCTGAAACGTTAACTCTGTTTTTCCCTTCACAGATGCTGCCAGACCTGCTGAGCTTTTCCAGCAACTTTGTTTTTGTTCCTGATTTACAGCATCTGCAGTTCCTTCATTTTTTTTTAATCCAAAACCCTTTACTCCCTTGTGAATTAAAAATCTGTCTAACTCCACCTTGAGCATAATTAATGACGCAGCCTCAATAGGAAATAAATGCCAAATATAACTGACCCTTTGGGGAAACAAAAAATCTTCTTCACATCCAGAATAAGTGAGGGGTCCTTTTCTTTAAAACTGTTTCCCCAAGTTCTAGATTCCCTCACAAGTTGGAAGCATTCTCTCAGCATTTACCCCATCGAGCCCTATGAATAAAATTGTGACTCATTCTTCAGAACTCTAACGAGTATAGGCATAAGCTTTTCAACTTTTCCTCATTAGCCAAATCCTTCATCCACAGAAAAAGCCTACAGAACCTTTTTTGAGCTACACCCAATGCAAGTCTCTCCCTCATTAAGTAAGGAGACCAAAACTATACACTATACTGTAGGTGTAAACTCACCAATGTCCCTTACAATGGTAGCAAGACTCTTCAATTTTAGTCCATGCAATAAAGGCCAACATTCAATTTGCCTTCCTAATTACTTGCTCTAGCTGCATATTAATGTTTTGTGATTCATATACAAGTTCACTAAGATTCGTCTCTACTGCAGAATTCTCAGTCTCTCTCCATTTAAATAAAATTCTATTCTTCCAGTCAAAGTAGATAACCATAATTTTCCCATGTCATACACCATCTGAGAAATTCTTACCCACTCACTTGAATTTTTTCCTTCTCATATACAGGTCATCAACAAATTTGGCTATAATTCAGTCTTTTCTTTTTTCAAGTCATTAGTATCATAAATTGTTGCAGCCCCTGCACTGATCACCATGGTACTCTATTAATTACAATTTGCTGATCTGAAAATGAACCATTTAGCCTGACTCTCTGTTTCCTGTTAGTTAGCCAATCCTCTATCCATGGTAATATATTACTCACAACACAATAAAACACTCCCTTGTGCAGTAACATTTTCTGTGGCATCTTATCAAATGCCTTTTGGAAATCCAAACATACCACATCTAAAGATTCCCCTTTATCAGCTGTGCTTGTTATGTCCTCAAAGAACTCAGCGTTCACCTTCTAAATAAGAGAGCTCCAATCTGTGCAGTTTGTCCTTACAGTTCTCACCTCTCATTGTTGAGATATTATTGTAAATCTTATTTGCCTTCATATGGTTTTAGTAAAATTGAAATCAGATCTGCTCCCAGTACAGTCTAATTAAATTCCTATCCATTTAATTTGACATCTCTGCTTAGACGTCTACCTCTTTCGATTTAATCAACCTTTTAATAGAAACACTATTCTGAAGAAAAAAGCTTGTATGTCCTCATTGAAGCATAGAAGATTTACACAGCTTGACAGAGTAGATGCAGGAAAGGCATTTCCCCTAGCTATGGGAACATGGGAATATGGGATCATGGGAACATGAACACAGTCACAGAAGAAGAAGAAGCAGGTCTTTTAACTGAGATGAGGAGGAACATCTTCAGGCCACAGTGAAATCTCTGGAATTCTTTGCCCAGAGGGATATTGAAAAACAGTGGTTGAGTATATTTGAGAAAGAGATCAATACATTTCTAGATATCAAGGCTATCAGGGATATGAGATAGTGCAGGAAAATGTATTAAGATGGAAGATCAACTATGGTCTAGTTGAATGGCAGTAGCATCACAAACATGCCATCTATGCATTGGAGGCAGGCAAGGGGCAGGAAGATAGTGGTCACCCCATCAAAAATATACATCTTGAAGTAACTAACGAAGGTGTTAGCAAGAACTTTGCCTAGAGGGAATCTCATAGCAACACCATCTATTAAGGATACATGATGTCATTGAAACTGAACTCAACTGCAAGACTTGCTAAGTTCATGAGTTTAATGAAATCAGATTCAAACATAGTAACATATTAAATTGCCATAACATAGAAGCTTAGCGCAAACATCTACACCTTTCTTAAGTGATACATTGGTAAACAAACTCCTGATGAGATGCCAAAAGAGCATGCACATTTTATGTTTCTTGACATGTATGTAGATCTCGTGTGATCTTTTTCAGAAATGAAGGAATCCTTCCCAGGCTGTGTGGAAAACTTATTTAAACTGGTCACAACAGTTTATTTAACCGATCGACCAGTTCATGTTGTACAGAGCTAGTTATAGATAAAATAGTCCATAAAGGGAACATTGCTTTTGGATGTGTTGAGCCACCTTTGCATGCACAGATGCAGTGACATATGAAGATGAAATGCTAACAAATATCATACATGGAAGGTTACCACCATCACACAAGCCCAAGAAAAGCTTTTGCAACTTGCTGCTGAGAGTGGCTGTGCAGTCAAGTGTGATGACAGGTATGCACAATCTGTTGTTGACACAGTCACAATTTTCCAGTGTGACTATGCCAGTCCCTTTGTTTAAGTGTATTTGCATTTACATATCAAGGATTGTCTTGGGCTTATGCAATGCTTCCAAACATTCACGAAAATCTGTCAGGACACTTTGGTTTCTAGGCAAAGTAAGTTTGTCCATGCATTGCATCTTTTCCTTGAAGAAAGGATCAAGGAGAATGTTAATCCCTGCTGTACTCCCCATGGTAACGCAACACCCTGATTGATTAGCCTCTAGTTGCCTGATCAGTGTTCAGCTAACTAAGAATGCCAGGTAAGAGTTCCTATTGTATTTTCATGGTAACCAATTGGCATCCTCCTCTCACACTATATAAATCTGTTTGACTTATTCAAAAATTGGTTTCTTATGTGTTAGTCCTGATGAGTACAAGATGGGAAGGTTTGCATTTTGGCATCTTCTTAGCAACTTTTTTAGCTCTGATCTACCAAGCAATTAATTTGATTTCCACTAATTGCCACTAATTTGAACCCGTGTTCCCAGAGGATATTTCTAGACCAATATTACAGTGAAATTACCATGATTCAACCAAACTCCCAGTAGCTCATGCAATGGCTCCATTAATACTTGACGCCAAGATCAAGAAATACCCATTCATCACAATTCTCACCATTTTCAATGCGTTATACAGTCTTAGAGTCATAGAGCTGTACAGCATGAAAACAGACCCTTGTGTCCAACTTGTTCATGCTGATCAGATATCCTAAATTAATAGTCCCATTTACCAGCATTTGGCCCATATCCCTCTAAACCTTTCCTATTCATGTACCCATTCAGATGTCTTTTAAATGTTGTAATTGTACCAGCCTCCACCACTTTCTCTGGTAGCTCCAGCACCATCCTCTGCGTGGAAAAATTTGCCCCTTAGATCCGTTTTAAATCTTTCCACTCTCACCTTATAACTATGCCCTCTAGTTTTGGACTCTTCCACCCCATTGTAAAGACCTTAGCCATTCACCCTATCCATGCTCCTCATGATTCTGGAAACCTCTATAAGGTCAGCCCTCAGCCTTTGACACACTAGGGAAAATAACCCCAGCCTATTCAACGTCTCCCTCTAGCTCAAACCCTCTAAACCTGGCAAAATCCTTATAAATCTTTTCTGAGCCTTTTCAAGTTTCACAACATCCTTCCTACAGCAGGGAGACCAGAATTGCATACCCAGTCAATGTCTTGTAACCTCAGCACGACCTCCCAGCTGATATATTCAATACACTGACCTGTAGAGGCAAGTACACCAAATGCCTTCTTCACCATCTTATCTACCTGCAACTCCACTTTCAAGGTCTGTTTGTTCAGCAATACACCCCAGGACCTTAAGTCTTGCCCTGATTTGCCTTTCCAAAATGCAGCATGTCACGCTAATTTCCCATTGATTTACAATTCCCTTTTATATGTAGTAACTTACCAATGATCTTGTTGAAAGCATTTAAAAAAATTCCCTTGTCATCCCTCAAACACCATTTTGTCAGTTTGTCAAAGATTCATGAGGCAGGATCTAAAGTCCCTTAAATAATATCAAGTGACCATTATAACCATATACTTTATATGTGAACATTGAATACTATTCCATAAGATCTGTCTCTCAACATTTGACTAACTGGTCCATAATTACATGATTTATGTCTTTCTCCATTTTTGAATGGCAGAATCATATGTTCCAGCCCTCAGGCACACATTTTATATTTATGAAGTACTTTAAAATAGAGCCCCTGTTAGTGATTTCCTCAATCTTTTCCTTCAGTGTTCTAAAATATAGCTGACCTGTACTGCATCCTGTAGAAATGCAAGACTTCCAGTTGCTTCATGCGACTTGAGTCACTGATGTGCTTGGGTTATAAATGCCCCCACAGTTGAAATAGATCTGGCATTTTTTCCACACAACTTACTTGAAGGAAGATATATATCGACAATATTAGTTATTGTATGTCACTCAGCATTTACAAAGCATCATTTAATTGCAGTCAAAATTGCTCTTATTAATAATATAAGATTTAACAATGCACACAGCTCAACTAGAAATTATTTGTTCCACTTGCATTTCATTCCAAAGTTTCCAATGATTCTTTGTCATCTACATTTGATATTGGCCTTTTCATATGTCTTCTTCCAAAAAAACAGAAAATAGGAAGAAAAGAAAAGCAATTGAAGCAGACAAGCCCCAACACAAGAGCCCCTCTCTGCCATATGTGAATGGTAGCTCTCAGAGGTGGGACCTCTTTCCCCGAATGTGGATGGAAGCTTCACCCTGAGCCAATTAGTGCTGTTCCAAGTGGTGAGTGGCTGCAGAGCAGTGCACTGGAACATGGTGAGGCAGAAAGGCAGAGTTGAGTGTGGATAGTTTGTCACCAACCTTGACATGAGGGATCAGGAATCCCAACAACGTGTGATATCTTGCTCATTAATTTTGATGCATTATTTGACTTTAAAACAGGTACAAAGTAAGTATCCAACTCCATTTTAGAATAAGCCTTTCTTGATCAAAGTTTACCTCTGAAGGTGAAGAATGAAGCATTGATCCCACGGTTGAGTTTTTATGTTCTGATTTACTGGCTGTGATCTGGCAGTATTTCATGGTGAAAGCATAATGTAATTAAGGGGAGAAAATTCCTAAGAGGAACGAAGTAAACAGTGGTTGAGGGGCAAAATCGTGTGGGGGAATAGCTGAGTGAATGGGAATAGAGGAAAGATTCACATCAAATAATCATTAATTCAATGTTCTCTCTTTCAGAACTGCAATCCTCCATTAATTTTATTGTACTCATTACAAATAGACCTTTTTTTCCATTTCTCCTGTGCTAAAATGATAAGTTGTAAACCCATTTCCTTCTGCTTTCTACATGTGGGGTCCAAGGAAAATCATTAAAACAACAGATTTCTTCCTTTTATTCAGTCCTCTAAGCTTTCTTACTGATTTTGCTGTTTTTTTTTACAAATTTGAATTTTTCTTCACCCATGTTTATCACACATCTTCTTCAAAGCACTGAGGAAAAAGATTGTTTTAACTGCAACTCAAACACAAACACACAATTTTCCCCAACACTGCTTACCGATTCATCCATTGCTCCGAGCTTGGAGAATGAATGACTCCATATCTGCATCTACATGGCTACAAGTAATTGCTTAGCCTGTACAGCAGATAGATCTGCTCCTGGAATCTAAATATAAAGTGTCTGCTGACTGCTTCAGTATATCATGTTACCTTGTTGCAATGTCACTGTGAGAATGAGCAATATGCAGCACCAGTACAGCAAAATAGAAATTAAGCATAGATAGAGGGGGTGGTTGTGTTTCAGGTATGGAAAATATATTAGATCAAAACATAAGGATGAGATGGACAAAAAATACCTTTCTTTATACTTGTGTATTCCTAATGATAATGACCAAACCTTTATACTTTGCTAGTTTTAACCCTTATTACTTCAGTCATCTAACTTTATTATTTCAACCTTTAATTAACATTCCTTGATCAAATAATGACAATCTTATCAGCAATTACCATATTCTCTTCGTTAAGACTGCAGTTATGGTAATCCTTGGTTAATCCATCAATTAATGGAGTGAGTTACATTGATTTCTGTACACTGGATCTTTTCATTTTATGGATACAATGTCCCTGTGATTTAAATATTCCAGCCCTAGTGATGAAGTTTTACACTTTTTAATGGACCAAGTGCATGATATTTGTGGATATACTTCAAAGGAAAGGCTGAAAAGGCCGTGGTTATTCTCTCAAGAAAAGAGAAGCCTGAGTGAGGCCTGAAAGGAGTCATTAGGACAGCAGAGAAAAAAAAAATTAAAGGAATAGAGGAAATGCAGAAAAGGGGGCCAGGAAGTTCACATGGAGGATAAATACCTGTGCAGAAATGTTGAATTAGGTGATCTAATTATGTATTGTGCTGTTATCTGTGTATATGTTATTTTCAACAGGCATCCATCCAATTTATATGATCTTTTTATTTAGCTAATTCATTCATCTATTTGAAGCATAACTATGTAAAATATTAACTTGTTCAGGTTATGATATGAATGTTGGATTTAATAAGATGGCTATGTTTTAAACTGCCTCTTTTCATATATTGTAAAACAAAATGCCCTGAACTGGGACATGGCGTGAAGATGCAATGAACGCTGTGTGGTCACAGGTCTATGTGACTGGGTTGCCCTGGGGATTGGGTGTCAAAGTCAAACTCTATTGACTATCAGATTAAAACTTTACACATGGGATAGAAAGAGAGGAGCTCCTCTTTCTGCTTGCTGAGTGTTGCTCCAGGCAGAACACCTGGTTGAAGGAAAAAGCTTATTTTGCAGGGCTGAAGGCCAAAGAATTGTCACTGAGCACCTTACCACTGAAAGTCTATTAAAATATGCTCAAGAGATTGATTGAAATAGACTTGGTTCAGAAGAAAATTTAAAAATTCATCCTGAAGGGGCAGGGAGAATTAAAGATTGTTGAATCATTGGGAGACATGAAACTTTGAATACAAAGCTATATATCTGCTATAAATATACCGTAATTTATAGACAATGACACAGGGGATTTGGCTGCAATAAGAAGTTACTGGAAAATATGTAATTATATATTGGATAATAATTAATTAGCCTGTTAATAGTTACTAAGATTGTTTAGACTATGATGATTTTAGTGTGTTTGTTACAGTAAAAGCCTTAAAATGTGAAATCTCGTCATATGAGCCTTTCTGTAAGTGACTGGAAACTTCATAGCACTTTTTCAACTATTGGTCTCTTGTGGGGTTCATAACAGGTTTTAAGAGCAAGAAGTCTTGATTGAAATAAACGTGTACTTTTTCTGGATGAATATATTTTCAACTTACTGCTGAGTCAATCACATGCTTAAATAATTTAATTTTATATAAGGATAAACAGAGTGACTACAAAGTCAGTATTTGGAGATTGTTAGGAATCCTTACCATAACTCCAGCCAAACTAGTGAAGACAGACTAGTAATACATATTGCTAATAATTCTCCACTAAACTAAAGGCTCAGTTCAGTCTGTTGTTGGTGCAGTGTGTATCTGCCACCAATTTGTTTCAAATTGACGAAAGAGATTAACAAATTGTTCAAGCAAAAAAAGGATTATGAACACACTCCTATAATGATTTTTGTGAGGTTTATAGCATGAGTGGCCACATGATTAATGAATGCATGAGGAAATACATTACATCAACATTTGGACATATAAAATCTTTTCTGGAATGTGCTCCAAAGGATTTTTGGAACGTCTGACAGCAGATCAATATCATAACAGTGCAGTTTGCAATCATGGACGTGTGCGCTTTGCAAAGATTAGAAACACACTTCTGCCTCTGAAAATATGCAACAGAACTTGCTTACCTCCAGTTGGTTTTCAATCAGGTTACTGTTACATTTTATTTCTGATCTTTGAAAGTGGCCTGCAGTTTATTATTCTTGCTGTATCAATCAAACAAAGAAAGACACGTAGGCACCTTAGTAAGGATAATATCAAATGTTCTACAATAAAATCTGCAATGCTCCATTACCAATGCTATTGCTGAAGCTATAAAATGAAATGCAACAAATGATAGGCAGCAATCAAAATAGAAGTAACCATGGCAGCTGAGAAATACAATTTTCAATTCCTTAGTAATTTTACCGAGAGGACTCAGAGGATTCCAAGTTGTGTATGAGGTATTTATGATGTTAATAATGTAATTAAAAACATTGTGTCATAGCTTCCTTCAAGGGGGCAGCACGGTGGCTCAGTGGTTAGCACTGCTGCCTCACAGTGCCAGGGACCTGGGCTCAATTCCACCTTCGGGCAACTGTCTGCGTGGAGTTTGCACATTCTCTCCACGTCTGCGTGGGTTTCCTCCAGGTGCTCCGGTTTCCTCTCATAGTCTGAAGATGTGCAGGCTAGGTGGAATGGACATGCTAAATTGCCCATAGTGTTCAAGGATGTGCAGATTTGGTGGGTCTGGGTTGGATGCTCTGAGGGTCAGTGTGGACTTGTCAGGCCAAAGGACATGTTTCCACACTGTAGGGATTCTATGAAGTTGTTTCTTGATGTTTCCCTCCATCTTTGAGGGGCAACAGGAGAATCTCAACCTGTTCCCATCACTTACAAATCTATAAATTATTGTTTTACATCCTGTGTGCACTAAATATTAATAGTTCCTATTACAAGTTCCTAATTCCACATTTTAGGATTGAATTTTAGGGTTCCCCAACAATGGGTTTTAAGCTGGATTGGGGTGTGTAAAGCCTTAAGGCTCTGTGGGCATCTCTCTTGCCACCTAACTGCCCACCCCAACGTGGCCATGTTTTTACAGGAGATGTAAAGTCTAATAGATGTCTACATCGGGGCCACTTTCTTCCCAGTTCCCAGCCACAATTTCAGAGTGGTAATAGGCACTGAATGATGGGAGGAACAATCAGAAGCTTAACATACTCAGGCCTCTGACAGATAAAGAGTATTTATCCTTCTTGGGATCCTTTACCCAATCAAAGCGTCTGCAGAGATCTTTGCCCACCAGTGGATGTTCTTCTAGTGCCCGCCCCTATCCTTTGGAAACTGGCTTCTAAACCCATTGCCCAATCTTCCCCTAGGTGAGCTTGCACTGGCTATACTGTGAGGCTCCTTGTACTTAGTTTCAGTCTGATTCTGGCTCTTGCTTGTAGGACTACATTGAGTCCCACCAGTGGCCAGCAGTTCCAGGGATACTGTTGGGACTAGAAAGAGGCTGGTTTTTCACATTGTCAGAAGTCACACGACACCTGGTTATAGTCCAACAGGTTTATTTGAAAACACACAAGTTTTGGAGTGCAGCCGCTTTGTCAGGTGCAGTGAGAGAGAAGAGTGCACAGACACAGGAGTTTTTAGGCAGAAAGATCAAGGGCAGAGAGATCAAAGGATCATACAACGGGCGTGACTGCAGTGTCAGATGATAAGTCTCTTTAGGTGACCAAAAGTGTTAGACGGTAAGTCAAGTGTCAACAGCAAAGGGAAGGCAAATAATCTGATTAAGTGAAGCAGAGAGATAATTACAAAAACATAAAGGTAAAGGTGGTGCTGGGGACAAAATAAATGACTGGAATCGCATGCCGAATTCATAACTGTGCAAACTAATTAAGGTAGAGAGAGCATAACAAGTTATCACGGTGATACTGTCAAAACAGGACAGTAAGGAAGATATCACAGATATAGAACAGTGTAGTGGGGCTACCTGTAGCGTGACATGAACCTAAGATCATGGTTGAGGCTGTCTTCGTGGGTACAGAACTTGGTTATCAGTCTTCGCTCAGCAATTCTGGTTGTTGTGTATCTTGAGGACTGCCTTGGGGGACACTTACCCAAAGATCGGAGGCTGAATGTCCCTGACCGCTGAAGTCTTTCCTGACTGGGAGGAAACGTCACTGTCTGGCGATTGGTGCACAGTGTCCATTAATCTGTTGTTGCAGCGTCCGTATGGTCTCGCCAACATACCATGCCTCGGGGCATCCTTGCCTACAGTGTATGAGGTAGACAACATTGGCCGAATCACATGAGTATCTGCCGTGCGCATGGTGGGTGATGTTCTGATGTGTGATGGTAGTGTCCATGTCGATGACCTGGCATGCCTTGCAGAGGTTACAATGACAGAATTGTACAGTGTTGTGGTCGATGTTGTCTTGAAGGTTGGGTAGTTTGCGGTGAACAATGATCTGTTCAAGGTTTGGCGGTTTCGTAGATGTTTGGTTGTTTGGATCAAGGATGCCCCGAGGCATGGTATGTTGGCGAGACCATACGGATGCTACAACAAAGGATGAATGGACACTGCGCAACAATCGCCAAACAGCGACATTCCCTCCCAGTTGGGGAACACTTCAGCGGTCAGGGACATTCAGCCTCCAATCTTTGGGTAAGTGTCCCCCAAGGCAGTCTTCGAGATACACAACAACGCTGAATCGCCGAGCAAAGAATGATAACCAAGTTCTGTACCCATGAAGACAGCCTCAACCATGATCTTGGGTTCATGTCACGCGACAGGTGACCCCACTACACTGTTCTATATCTGTGATATCTTCCTTACTGTCCTGTTTTGACAGTATCACCTTGATAACTTGTTATGCTCTCTCTACCTTAATTAGTTTGTACAGTTATGAATTTGGCATGCAATTCCAGTCAATTATTTTGTCCCCAGCACCACCTTTGCTTTTTTTTTTGTAATTATCCGTCTGCCTCACTTAATCAGGTTATTTGACATCCCTTTGCTGGTTATTCAGCTGTTGACACTTGACTCACTGTCTAACACTCTTGTTCACCTAAAGAGACTTATCATCTGACACTGCACTCACGCCCGTTGTATGATCCTTTGATCTCTCTGCCCTTGATCTCTCTGCCTATAAACTCTGGTTCTGTGTGCTCTTCTCTCTCACTGCAGCTGACAAACGGGCTGCACCCCGAAAACTTGTGTGTTTTCAAATAAACCTGTTGGACTATAACCAGGCATCGTGCAACTTCTGACTTTGTCCACTCCAGTCCAACACCGGCACCTCCAAATCATGTCTTTTCACATTGACCTACAATGTTCTGGAGTGGGATTTCTTCCAACTTTTAGCCAGAAGAACAAAATTCAACCAATTATTATCTACATTCAATGACAATAGGGTCGCCCGCAGGAGTGGCGTGCATTCCCAGATGATCTTCTCCTAGTAGGACATGTTTAGGCACTTTGAATATATAATAATGGAAGCTGCAAGCCTCAGTTTCATACAACATTCTGAAAGATGGATTCCTGGGAAATGAGAGGCATTCTACCCAAGAAGGAAGTGATGTCAACTTAACAACATCAGTCCTGTGCTCAAACCTCAGATATGCCCTATAAAGCCTTCAGCTCCCCTTTTTCTGGGCATCCAATCCTCCACTCAAAGTTTCAGAACATCGCCGCACCAGAATTCAAATTCCACCTCTGGAATTTGATCCCTCTGCAGGTTGTCTGATTTCCACCTTCCTCCCCCAGCCTATCATTTCCCCAGTGAGATCTCTAATTTCCACTGCCCACCTCCAGGATTGGAAGACTCTCTGATCACCTGTCGCTACAAATCAGAGCTTAGCCTTAACTAGTCCTGTGGCCTCATGTCCTCGACAGCAGATTGGAAGCTGGAGTTAGGCTGAGATCAGAGCAGGGAGAGCTGGCTGTGATATCAACGCACACTAGAGATAACATCAGTCCCAACTTCAGGGTTAGCCATGTGCTAACAAGGCCCAACCATTCCCAAGGGACTGAAAATTCAAATCCATTCTGTGTCTCCATTTCTCAAATCCAAAAGTCACATATTCATTTTAACACACTAGCTTTTCCAACCAATATTTTAAAATTTGCATCAATGATTCACCAGATCTCTCAGCTGCTGGACCCCTTTCACAATTGCTCCATTTATATTTATGTTTCTTTTTGGACCAAAATGGTGGGACTATGCCCCTTTGTGCATACATTGCGCCCAGTTTTATTACTGTGACAAGGACAGTATCTTTGCCCTTGGTGTTAAATGCTATAATCTCAGAGTGATTGCCAAAATGCTGCTTTTATTTTCTTATCTTCTTATTTATAAACACACAAGTCTTTGACGGCTAAGTGAAGTTGAATTCCCTGTTTGGAAACAAGCACTAACCTTCAAATTTTGCATTGGTGCATGGAAATTGAGTAAGAGCCTACATTTCATTTATATGCTGCATATTGATACATGTTTTGCTTGCGGCATTTCAACTACACTTCGTGCTTGGCTGCCCTGGAAATGTTCATCTATTGAACCCTTACTATCCTCAGTCGGTTTTAGATGCTACATGCATCAAGCAGGATGTCAGAACAATCTCAAATTGCATCTCCCTTTTGGTCTTGTTGTCTCCCTCCTGGTTTATGTCCAAATTACCTTTCAGCTAAGATGTAAGTACAGGACTTCTCGTGTACGGTCAGTGACTAACACAGGGAACGCGCATTGCGAGTCAGCCTGAATAACAATTGCTGCCGGAGTTACATGTAAGAACTCTGTGAAGTACCTGATTCCTGAGCCCACAGAGCCTAAAGTTGGTTGCAATCGGATTTCCTAGGAAGATGAATTCAAAGGCTTTGAAGAAAGTTCAATGCTCCATGAAATTTACCACAAGATCCTAGCTGTTCTCTAAGACCAAGTTTGAGAAATCTCATGGTCTTCTGATTTAATTTTGAGTAGACAACACAGGTTACTCCATTTCTTAACAAAAACAAATCACATTTGTCACAAGTTTTAGAGACAAATTGAAAACCTTAAAATTCAGATATTTCTATCTCGTCTTAATTACTGTGGCTCTACACAGTAGAGCTTTAACAACTTTGAGCTTTTAGTTTGTAGTTTTGAACTGGAATTATCATGTTGGTAGGAGATAACAAGGTGTAGAGCTGAATGAACACAGCAGGCCAAGCAGCATCAGAGGAGCAGGAAGGCTGACGTTTCGGGTCTAGACCCTTCTTCAGAAATGGGGGAGGGGAAAGGGGATTCTGAAATAAATAGGGAGAGAGGCGAATAGAAGATGGATAAAGGAGTGGATAGGTGGAGAGGAGACAGACAGGTCAAAGAGGCGGGGATGGAGCTAGTAAAGGTGAGTGTAGGTGGGGAGTTAAGGAGGGGATAGGTCAGTCCAGGGAGGACGGACAGGTCAAGGGGGCGGGATGAGGCTAGTAGGTAAGAGATGGGGTGGGCCTTGAGGTGGGAGGAGGGGATAGGTGGGAGGAAGGACAGGTTAGGGAGGTGGGGATGAGCTGGGCTGGTTTTGGGACTCGGTAGTGGGAGGGGAGATTTTGAAGCTTGTGAAGTCCACATTGATATCATTGGGCTACAGGGTTCCCAAGTGAAATATGAGGTGCTGTTCCTGCAACCTTTGGGTGGCGTCGTTGTGGCACTGCAGGAGGCCCAGGATGGACATGTCATCTAAGGAGTGGAAGGGGGAGTTGAAATGGTTCTTGACTGGGAGGTGCAGTTGTTTGCTGCAAACCGAACGTAAGCAAAGCAGTCCCCAAGCCTCCGCTTGGTTTCCCCGATGTAGAGGATGCCACATCTGGAACTGCAGATACAGTATACCACATTAGCAGATGTGCAGGTGAACATCTGTTTGATGTGGAAGGTCTTCTTGGGACCTGGGATGGTGGTGAGGGCGGAGGTGTAGGAGCAGGCGTAGCACTTCCTGCGGTTGCAGGGAAAACTGCTGGGGGTAGTGGGGCTGGAGGGGAATGTGGAGCAGACAAGGGAGTCACGGAGAGAGTGGTCCCTCCGGAAAGCAGATAAGGGTGGGGAGGGAAAAATATATTTCGTGGTGGGGTCGGATTGCAGATGGCGGAAGTGTCGGACGATGATACATTGGATCTGGAAGTTGGTGAGGTGGTACGTAAGGACGAGGGGGATTCTGTTTTGGTTGTTATTGTGGGGAAGGAGTGTGAGGGATGAGTTGCAGGAAATGAGGGAGACACGGTCGAGGGTATTCTCCATCACTGAGAGGGGGGAAGTTGCAGTCTTTGAAAAACGAGGACATCTGAGATGTTTGGGTGTGGAATGCCTCATCTCGGGAGTGATGTGGAGGAGATGAAGGAATTGGGAATAGGGGATGGCATTTTTGCAGGAAGGTGAGTCAGAGGAGATGTATTCTAGGTAGCTGTGGGAGTCGGTGGGCTTGAAATGGATATCTGTTTCCCGGCAGTTGCCAGAGATGGAAACAGAGAGGTCCAGGAAGGAGAGAGAGGTATCAGAGATGGTCCAGGTGAACTTAAGGTTGGGGTGGAAGGTGTTGGTGAAGTGGATGAACCGTTCGAGCTCCTCGTGTGAGCACGAGGTGGCGCCAATACAGTCATCAATGTAACGAACGAAGAGGTGGGGGATGGTGCCAGTGTAGGTACGGAAAAGGGATTGTTCCACGTGACCTACAAAGAGGCAGGCATAGCTTGGGCCCATGCGGGTACCCATGGCCACCCCCTTTGTCTGTAGGAAGTGGGAGGAATTGAAAGAGAAGTTGTTTAGGGTGAGTTATCACGTTGGTGCTGGTTCTTTGAAAAAGCAGCTATACTCAGTCCCACAGGCTTGTTTCTTTTTTATGTTTGGAATGTTATGATCCCAGCTGAAATTCCCACTGTACAAATCAGATCCCAGACTGAAACCTGGCTTGATAAAACAGTCCTGAAGAAGGGATATACTCAAAACATTGACTTCTCCTTTCCTCCAAATGCTGCATGGCCTGCTGTGTTCTTCCAGCCTCCTGTTTGTCTCCCTTGGGTTCCAGCATCTGCAGTTTTTTTTTGTCTCTAAACTTAATAAAACACATTTTGTTTTGGTTTGATTTAAATGAAGTGATGTCTTGTTAAAACACAAGGGCACAGTGCTATAGGTTTTCCTTTAACAATAAATCAGAAGTTTATTAACAAAAGAAATGAAGACAAAATAGAATAGACCAAACCACCCACATATTCGACAAATTCAAACACGTATTAAAAACATACACTTTAATCCCAAACATGCTAAAAATTGTAAGGGAAGAAAACAGTTTTTTGACAGTACACAAAACAGCACTCATATAATGCACGCACCAGGTGTCCTTTTATCTAACATCCCAATAGGTTTAAGTCACTTGTGGCTCCAACATGTGGACTGGAAGTGAGACAGCTTCTTATTGGAGCTAACATAGACCTGCTTAAATGTACACAACTTCAACTAATCGCTTCAGGATTTTGTTGCAACATTTCTGGCATGGAGCTAGCATTAACTCTCTCTTCTTAAGTTACCTAGCTCACTGTGTATCCATCTTTTCCCAGGCATATTAATGCATACACCATCCCATCGAAGGACTATCCAGGGCTGTCCCACTCAAAATAAAACCGAGAACAAAGTCTCTTTCTCTACGCCCTGAGTGTATCCCTTAAGTTTAAAAAATAGCCAAGTTCCAGAAGCCACTAAAAATCCTGAGGTCCCTCTTATTTACCTTGTTGGGTTGTAAATCAATCTAAGATAAACAAAAACAAAATAGTGTTGCAGAGAAACTCAATCACTCTAAAGCCAGGCCTCAAAAACTGCTTAAAAAAAAAAACACCATGGCTACAGAAATGTTTACATTTAATAATTAATGTTAGGCACCCAGAAAACCCACAGGTCACAAACTCAACAACCAAAAATACAATAAATGATATCTAATCTGTATATATGGAATAACTTTCCTCCACTTTACAGGATGGACATTCCAGATCACAGCAACACTGAGTAAAAAGCAAAACTAATGCCCTGTCTTTCCCAGTGATTTTTAGCCCATGATTTCTGGTTATTGTGCCAGAAGGAATACTGCTTTTCTCTACTGATTTTATCAAAACCTCCCACCATTTTGAACCACTTCATTAGGTCACCTCTTAACGTTCACTGTGCTGTTCAGAAAAGTCCTAACATTTACAACCTGATTTCATAACTGAAGCCCCGTATTCCTGATGACTTCCTGGCAAACCTCCTCTGTACCCTTTCTAAGGCCTTTATCTTTCCTGATGTGCAAAACCCAGAATGGCCCACTATACTCCAGCTGAGACCTAAACAGTAATTTATAAATTTCTGGTCTCATTTCCTTGATACTTTCTACTCTCCTTCATAAATCTCAGTGGCAAAGTGATATCAACTATGTAGCTGTTCATCTCTCATTAAAACTTACCTCTTTGAACAAGCTTTTGGCCAGCTGGTCTCATAATTTTTTTGTGTGGGTGGGGTTCTGTGTCGAACTATATCTGATAATGCTCTTGTGAAACATCTCACGCTATTTTTGTTATATGAATGATGCAAAGTAAATGTGGGTCTTTGTTATTGTAGGGCTACAATTGAATTCAGAAGGATATGCTACCACAGGTATCACTAATGAAAACTTCCAATTCCCTTCTGATCTCAGTCATTGTGACTTTTGGACAAAGGTCACTGGATCAGGGTTACAGAAACTATAAAGTTTTCATTCCAAATCATGGAGGGTGAAAGGTCATTGTACGTAGCATCCCTATGCCATTCTGGCTAAAATCAGCTAATTCAACACAACAAGATTCAAGCCAATGTTTTTCTCATCTGCATAATGGAGTTTTACTCTGTCTTAAGCAGTTAAAACTTTGGGATAGTTGTTGCTCAGCTACAGTTATCAGGTTATTGAATTGTGCCAATTGAACGTAGACACAATCCTTTCTACTCAAATGACAGGAGTAGCCAGATGAGCTATGGCCAAAGCTAATTTATAAGTGAAGTTTGCAACGACAAGTCCTCATAGCATTAGTGTCAGCAGTTTTCTTGTGATTAAACTTTCACAAGAAATGTCAACGTGCTCTGCTTTGCGACCTTGATTCTACTGATTGGGTCGCCATAATTCAACGTTACTTCTGAAACCTGGCCTTGGAATTCAGATAGATGTTGAATAAAATCGACATTTCATAAGTCAGCCTTATCCGCAGAGGTGCGGTGTGTCACTTTATCTGCCTGTAGAGGAGTGTCGGATTTGAATCGAGCGCAGGGAATGTATTTGACCAAGCTCACATTATTGTTGTTGAAGCCCATATGGAAAAGTTCATGCACAGCTGACACTGGATTTGGATTATTGATGAGCTAGTGGTGGGATCTGTTCATGTCAGGGTTAAGCATGGAGAATACATGCTGCTTAGGTTACCTGACTAGCATCGGTTTCCTCTTGGCTGTAGTTAACACACATTGTTCAGTAAAACCAGGCAGGCAGCCAATTTCAGCATTCAGTTTTTCAGAGGAGCCATGATGTCCTGAGCCCATGTGAATTCAGGTTTCTGGCTGGACAGTGAGCGCCAGCCTGATGTACCAATTTGTTGGTTAGAAAGTCTCTAATTGATCAGGTCTTGTCTGCCAATTCCTACAGCTGGTATTTTATTTCCATGAATAAAGACATTTTATTTCAAACAAGTGAGCATTCCTCTAGCAGAAAAAGAAGAATTTCAATGGTATGTTCCTTACTGTCAATCAAGTGGATTGCTGAACTTTATCTTAGATGTAATTAAAATAGAATTTCAATGTTGGCCTTTCATATTATACTGTTAATGTCACGGCAAAACAAAAATTGCATGATGTTGCTAGTTATTTTATTGTGATGGTCAAGTAAAATACAACATCCCTTTAACCTGGAATCAGACTGAAAAATAACTAAACTCACATTTCCCTTGCTGAAACAGCATTGTGTCAAGAACATAGACATCGGAGGTTCAATGTATTGTAAAATTACTTGGATATTTGGAGCTAAGAAAACGAAGTATTTGAGAAACCTGATATAAACAGCTCTTAACATGTGTTATCCTTCATCAGTTGATCATTTGGAGCTCCTGTACACATCTTTTATTTTCCCTATCCTTTATCGTTTCATGATAAAAATATTGGATCATTCGTACTCACAAACCTTTTAGTACATCTGTTATACATTCTTATTCTGCCTCTCTTGACAGAACAGTAGCACCCCCTGCTGAAAATTGCGAAGGTAGTACAAAACTAAATTTCAGGAATATTCCTACCAAAAGAAAATTTGCTCTCTCTTTGCATCGTACACTTTTATCCAGAAGTGAATGTAAATCTGTTCTAATTTTAAAGAGTTGACCAAAATGTAACACATCTGCAGCAAGTCAGTAGCTGACTTATTGCATTAACAAGTCATGAAATAAAGTCAGAAAGGACGACATATCCACAAGTATTCCACTGAGAGCAATGGAAAAAGTGAAGGTTCTTTCGGCAGCAATTGACAATTTCAAAACTGAGAATGATGCATGTTTGTAGGGTGAGTGGAATGCTGATGTAATGGTAATGACACTGGATTTGTGCCTCCAAGGCCCAAGCTATTATTGTAGATGATGTAAGTTCAAGTCCCACCAATTTGAATTCAATTAATAAATTTCAAGCTAGTCTCAGTGATGATGGCTATGATGGTGTCATTAATTACTATTTAAGGCAGTCTGCCACTTTTATCTGCTCTGCCTTAGCCCCTGCATATTAACATCACTGCAAGAACATGTCAGAGATTAGGAATTCTTTGACAATGAGCTTTCCAGACTCCTCAAGGCTTGCCCACTATTTACAAGACACAAACTAGGAGTGTGATGGAATAGTCTCCATCTGCTTAGATGAATGCGACAGCACCTACCCTCAGGAAGCTCATCACAGTCCAGGACAATGCAGCCCACCTGTCTGGCATGACATCTAACACCTTCGGTGTTCACCACCATTGCACGGTAGCAACAGTTGTGCCATCTCCAAGGTGCACTGCAACAAATCATCAAGGCTCCTTTGACATTATCTTCCAAATCCACAACTACACCCATCCAGAAGGACAGGGATAGCAGATACTTGGGGAGACCATCAATTGTATATTCCCCTTCAAGTCACACACAATCCTAACCTGGAACTTTGTCACTGTTTCTTCTCTGTTGGTGGCTCAAAACCTTGAAGTACCATCATTAATAACGCTATGGTACCAGCACCACGTACATAGCAGTAGGAGGGCAAATAACCTCCACCATTTCAAGGGCAATTGAGGATGGGTAATGAATGTGGGACTAGCCAGTGACCCCAAAGTGAAAGAATAAAATAGTCAAAATTAAGTGGAAGGCGATGGCCTAGTGGTGTTTTTGCTGGACTGTTAATCCAGAGACCCAAGTAATCTTCTGGAGATCCAGGTTTGAATCCTGCCATGGTAGAAAGCAGAATTTGAATTAAAAAAAAAACTAGAATGATCCGTTGTCTGATTGTCAGGAAAAAAAACCCATCTAGTTCACTAATGCCAGGGAAGGAAATCTGCCCTCTTCACCTGGTCTAGCCTAAATGTGACTCCAGACCCACAATAATACTTTTGACTCTTGGCCACCCCCTGGGCAATTAGAGATGGCCAATAAGTGCTGGCCTCATCCTGTGGGTGAATAAAAAGAAGCTATAGATCTGCAATAATGTGAGTGGGTTGTACAACAGGCTGACGTAGATGAGTGCCCACATCCTATCCCTCTATTTCTAAATAGCAGACACTACCCAGAGCTGAAACTCAATTCCAGAAACTATGGTCTCATGCACAGAACAAGATCTCACCACCTGCCATCATAGAATCCCCACAGTGTGGAAGCAGGCCATTTGGCTCATCAAGTCCACACTGACCCTCACAAAACCATCCCACCCAGACCCACCCCCCTCCCCATAACTGTACATTTTCCATGGCTAACCCACCTAACCTGCCCATCCGTGGATGCTATGGGCAATTAAGCATGGCCAATCCACCTAACCTTCACACCTTTTGACTGTGGAAGGAAACCAGAGCACCCAGAGGAAACCCACACAGACATGGGGGAGAACATGCAAACTCCACATAGAGAGTGGAGCAAGGGTGGATTTAAATCCGGATCCCGGACATTGTGAGGCAGCAGTGCTAACCACTGAGCCACCGTGCCACCCCAGAATGATCACTTAATTTTTCAGATCCTGAAGGATTGTTCCACTAATTACACATCAGATTTTTGTCTTCTATCATTTCCTTTTTTGTTCCATTGATATAATTATTGGCTTGAAACAGTTCATTATAGGTAACGTCAGGATTAAGAATTTTAAATAGTTGATTCCAGTATTTTGTCACTTTTCAACATAGTTACAGCATTCAAATTATATTGCTGAAGTGGCATCTGATATTTCAGCCACCCAGCTTGACGCAAGATTTCAGAAACTATTTTGAGGACATACGCATAGGACACAATCTCCATTTTCAATCAAATCCGTCTTCTATCGTTGCAGACTTAGTTTGGGGTGTTAGCTCTGGCTGAGAGGCAGGACTCTCGACTCTGATGCAGAGTTTCAAGTTCGAGCCCCATTCTGTTGATCACAATGTAGGCTAAGCGTGTGGCCGAGGGCGACGCTGTACTATTGGAATTGTTACGTTGTCGTAAGGGAACTAAACTGAAAACTCTCTTGGTGATAAAACGCTAGCTCTTCTGTTAAGAACAGTGGACCTGACCAATAGGTCACCCAGTCATGACTCTGTTGTGGGGTCTTGCTATATACAAGTTGACTTAAATGTACATTGTAACATTTAGTTCACTTCAAACATGCTCAGTTGGCTGGAATGCTGTTTGCATTGTGCTAAGATACATGGATTCTCTAACGCTTTGACAGAGGAGTGTTCAGCAAGGAAAAAAGTACCAATTTTCATTCCTGGTGATGCGGTCTTATATCAAATAAGTTCTGAAGAAGGGTCGCTGGACCCAAACCGTTAACCCCGTTTTCCCTCCACAGATGCTTCCAGACCTGCTGACTGTTTCCAGCAATTTCTGTTTTGCTTTCTGAGTTCCAGCAACTGCAGTTCTTTCGGTTTTTTGGTCTCGTATCATGTTAGCCAAGTTGAAAGGTGCACAACTGATCGAAAGTACCGTGTACGAAGTCAGTGCTGGAGGGATTATTGCCTTTGTGCATGTACCTTTAGCCAAAGGCACTTGACATTTTTCTGCACAAATGTTAAAATTGCTTCTTGACAGAGATTTCTCAAATTGGATCAGTCCAGTGTAACTTTTCCGTGTTTCTGATGTACGATAAAAGGTTGGATAGGATAGGACAATGTTCACCGGAGTTCGGAAGAATGTTGGAGGATCTCATAGAAACAGGGTAAATGCAGGAAAGGTGTTCACAATGACCAGGGAGTCCAAAACTAGGGGTCGGATTCTAAAGATATGGAAAGGCCATTGAGGAGAGATTTCTTCACCCAGAGAATGGGTGAGCCCATAGAGCTCTTTGTCACAGAAAGCGTTTGAGGCCAAAACATTAAACATTTTCAAGAAGGAGCGAGATCTAATTCTTAGGGCTAAAGTAACCAAAGTGTACGGGAGAAAACGGGAATATGCCATTAATACAGGCAATCAACCATGATCATAGTGAACATCAGAGCAGACTCAAAGGGCCAAATAGCCTACACCTGCTCATAGTTTCTATATTTTTATGCTTACCAGCTGCCCCATATCGTGCTTGTCTTTTCGACATTTAACTTTCTCTTTAAAAGCACCGATTCTACCTGCTTCATGCGGTAGGAAGTCCTACATTCTCATTGTTGTCTTTCCAACCTATTCTGGCTCCCCTCTAGTTCTTCCCAATTGCTGAATGAATTTCTCTGACTGGTGGTGTTATGAAGAGCCCTAGCAAGTTCCCAGCAGAATTCCCCTTGTTATTTCGAGCAGGATACTGCAGGGATCTACATTGAGCCTCAACTATTTACAATCTGTATGACTGACTTGGTTGGGTGAATTGAGTGTAACCTCGCCACATTTCCTAATGCAATCAAATTAAGTGGAAAGATAAGTTCTAGAGGAAGCTGGAAGAGGCTTCAGTGGGATATAGGCCAGCTTGATGAGAGAATGGCAGATGGGAAGCAATGTAACATGGCATAAACTTTTCTACTTTAGCAGGAAAAATGAAAACGTAGAATATTCTTGAACAATAAGAGGCTGGGCCAAAAACAAAGTTGCTGGAAAAGCTCAGCAGGTCTGGCAGCATCTATGAAGGAAAAAACAGAGTTAACGTTTCGGGTCCGGTGACCCTTCCTCAGTCTTGTTTGCATTCTGAGCATCTCATTGTCTTTGTACATGACTCACAAAGTTAACAAGAAACAACCTGGAACAAAAATGACATGTAAGCTTTTATTGCAAAGGCATGAGAGTATAAGAATAAGGAAGTCTTACTACAAGCATATAAGACATTAGTGAGGCTACACCTCAAATGCTGTGCACAGGCCTGATTTATTTGCCTAAGGAAGTACCTACCTGTCCTAGACAGAAGGAAGCCTGAGTTTGATTGGACTGCTTCTTGAGATGAGCAGATTGTCCTTTGCAACACGAGTGCACAGACTAGTCTGAGATATACAAGGTGTAGAGCTGGATGAACACAGCAGGCCAAGCAGCATCAGAGGAGCAGGACGGCTGACGTTTCAGGCCTAGACCCTTCTTCCGGTTTGGTTCAGGATGTGGTCGAGCAGTTTCAAAGCTGAAGAGATTACAAGAGAGTTGCAGTGGGAGAGAGATCCACTGAGGTTTTTCCGGAGGGAGGAGGGTAACTTCTTCAGGGTAGCAGCCTTAGAAGGTGCTTCGCAGTGGGGTTAAAATTGTTTCAGAGATAGTAGGAACTGCAGATGCTGGAGAATCTGAGATATACAAGGTGTGGAGCTGGATGACCCAAAACGTCGGCCTTCCTGCTCCTCTGACACTGCTTGACCTACTGTGTTCATCCAGCTCTACACCTTGTATATCTCAGATTCTCCAGCATCTGCAGTTCCTACTATCTCTGCATAGACTAGTCCTTTATCACTAGACTTTAGAATAATAAAAGGTTATTAAACAAAATCATATAGTTCTTAAAGGCTTGCCAGGGTGGATGCTTAGAAAATAGTTCCTCTGACACAGCATTTCAGAACATGGAGCTGCAATCTCAGAATAAAAGGTTGATCATTTGGGACTGAGATGAAGAGAAACTTGTTCATTCAAAGGATTGTGAATCTTAAGAGATTCCTATGCTGTGAATATTCAGCCATTAAATATATTTGAAGTAAATGTTGATAGACCAAAATAGGCATTGGTAGGTATTTAGGAATTACGGTATATGAGGACAGTGCAGGAAGGTAAAGTTGAGGTGGAAGATCAGCAAATTTTGAAAGGTAAGGCAGGATCAAAGGGCCAAATGTCCTGCTTGTGCTCTCATTTCTTATGTTTGCAAACGTGAGCTACCAGTATCGATCTGCAAAGTTTCAACAATGTAGCCCTGCTATTGTGGTTAGGGAATGCTGAATTTTCTCGAAATTCAAAAATAGACTGCAGCCAGTGCTAAAATTCTTCTTGTTACTACTGTTAGTACCACAACAACACCATTGCCTCCAGGTAGAGTGAAAAGGCAGGTGGCAAATCCATCTGAAATGGAAAGTGGATCAAGCCCCATGCATTGGTACCAATGTGATCTAATGCCAACTAAACAACTGATCCAACTGGCTTCCTAAGAGTCAGAATTGCCCTTTTAGATGCATGCTGTCATCCTCAGCTATGAATAATGATGTTAGAGGATTCAATTTTCTTTCCATCATATGAACAAATGAGAAATCTCTCCCACTCGTACCACCTACCATTAGCATAAGATTTACAAGTTGATTCTAATTCTGGCCATGTAATGAATGCATTTTCCTTCCCCACTGAGTCCTGTAGTAGGGCCAATGCTGAAACCTCAGGCTCAGAGCAGTAATTTTCCCCACAGGACTATAAGACCACCCAGCAGACACAGTCCAGTGCTGAAACTCAATGACACTGTCAAATCCTCTCTGGTCATAGGAGACGTGCAAGAGGACTGGAGCGGAACTAATATGGTATCATTATGCAAGAAGAAAATTACAGGGCAATGAGTGTAACATCAGTGGTAGGGAAGTAATTAGAAAAAATTCTGCGAGACAGAAATAATCTCCAATTGGAGACACAAGGATTCTTCAAGGATAGTTAGCGTGGCTTTATCAGACAGTGATCATGTCTAACAACCTTGATTGAATTTTTCAAAGAGATCAGATGTACAGATGAGCTTAGTGCAGTCTACTTGAACATCAGTAAGGCTTTTGATAAGACCACAGCCTGCCTAAGTAACTAAGAGCCCTTGGGACCCAAGGCAATTTGGAAAACTGGATCAAAACTGGTAGAGTGGCAGGAAACAGATTGTGATGGTCAAAGAGAGACTGGAAGCTTGTGGTCCAGTTGGCATACCATGGAGCTCAGTGCTTGGTCCCTCCCTGTTTGTTGCGTGCATTAATGATCTAAATATGACTATAGGAGTATGATCAGTAAGTCTGTAGATCAGACAAAAAATTGGTGGTGTTATAAACAGAGAGGAGGAAAGCCTTAGACCACAAGACAAAACAGATGGTCTGGTCAGATGGGCTGAGCAGTGGTAAATGGGATTTAATCCTGAAAAGTGTGAGTTAATTCTTTTTGGAAGGACAGACAAAGGAAGAATAACATGTTGATTGATGGGATTCTGTGAAGCACAAAGGATCAGAGAGACCTTGGCATGCATGTCCATAGCTCCTTGAAGGCACATTACAGACAGATAAGGCAGTTAAGAAAGGATACTTGGCTTTATTAGTCAAGGTATTGAGCACAAGAGCAAGATGTTGTGATGGAGCTCTATATTACATCAGTTAAGCCACAGTGGGAGTAGTGTGTGCAGTTCTGGTTGCCACACGATTGGAAGGATGTGACTGCACTAGGAAAGGTGCAGAAAAGATTCACCAGCATGTAGCCTGGGCTGGGTCGATTCAGCTATGAAGAGAGACAAGATAAGATGGGGTTGTTTTCCTTGAGTAGAGAAGGTCGAGGGGTGATCTGATGGGGTGCACAAAGCTCTGAGAGGATAGACAGAGTAGATAGAAAATATTTTGCCTTAGTAAAGGGTCAATAGCTGGGGGTACAGATTTAAGCTGAGGAACTGAAGGTTGAGAGGGAATATAAGGGAATAGAATTTCACCCAGAGGGTTGGAGCTATCTAGAACTCAGTGCCTAAAACAGTGGTAAAGACAGAACCCTCAAGGCATTTTGGAACTACTGAGGTGAAAGTTTGAACACCATAACATACAAGGCTATAGGCCAAATGCTGGGAAGTGGTATTAGAATAGATGGATGATTGTTGATCAACATGGACGCAATGGGCCGAAGGGCCTCTTTCCGTGCTATAAAAACTGGGTAACTCTATGACTGTCTAGTTCTGAAACATGACAGTAGATTCTACTGAGGTCTGCAACTCAATAATAGACATTGTCCAGTAAGCCACACTTTCTATAACAGACACCGCACATTGCTGGATATTGACAACAGACATAGTCCAGTGCTGAAACTCAATAGCAGACACTGCGCTGTGCTGAAACTTGATACTACAGCAGGATCTGTCTGGTGCTGAAACTGAATACCAGAACTGTCCAGTGCTGAAATTTGATTGGAGGTGCTGTCCAGGCCTCAAACTCAATGGTACGCCCTGATCCGTGCTAAAATTCAATAACAGATATTGTCCAGGACTGAAACTCAAATGGGAGACACTGCAGTATTGAGACTTTGTAAAATAATTGCCAATTGCGAAGACTTAATGACAATAAATTCCATTTGTACAACATCTTTAATGGTTCTAACGTTTCTTCATAGGAATGCAATCAAATGAAAATTTACACTGAACCATGTAAAGCAGAGAATTCCAGGAGTAAAGCTTGTGGGCAGCTTAAGGCACCACCACTGGTTATGGCTAGTTTAAAATTAGAAGTAGGCGAAGCATTGGAGGAACATAGACATTTTAGATGTTCACAAGGTATATACACCACAGAGATCAGGTTAGTGCAAGACCACAGAGGGATTTGATAACAATAGTAAGCATTTTAAATACAACCTGTTGCCAAACCGGGGGCTCATTCAGAGAATACAGGAGCGATGGGTCAACATGACTCAGTGTGTGAGGATATGAGCTTCAGGGTTTTGAATGACATTATCTAGAGCTGAAATACAATACTCACTGTTTAAATTCTGTAATAGGCATTGCCTGATTCTGAAATTTATGACAGACACTGTTGCATTGATCTTTGGAATACTGATTAGTGCATTCTTTTGTTTGGGCTGAATGTTATGCAGGTACTGTGAGATAACTCTGTGGAATGATTCCTACTTGGATTTATTTTGGACAGTAAAGATGTTTCATGAGCATCATGAATTCTGAATCTGTGAATACTGATCCTAATCACAATATTTTATCACACATTGCATTGAAACTCCAACAATCTACTTGCTGGGCTTTGACTGTGGCCTAAGATGTAATGGTTAGTATTCAGTCACCAATTGATATAAAATCACAAAGCAAATATTGACAAGCTATTGAAGTACATTAGCTTGACTCTGCATAAGAAAATACTTTGAAGTATTAATAGCTAAGCATAGTGTTTTACCAGAACTAGAGATGCAGCATATTATTTTGAATTGATGTTGTAATTCAGACATATCTCTTTGCTTGTTTGTTTACATTAGCTGTTCAATTTAATTAATAAATCTATTTTGCTGCATAACTACAAACAAAAAGCATGAGAGCCACAATTTCACTGAAACAGCTAATGGAAACAAGAGTTGAATTCAAGAACTAGGTACCATTTCAATTGAGAAAAATGATCATACGATGGGATTGAGCAGAGCAGCACTTCAGCTTAGCTTCAAAATGCTTAGCATCACTGCCAACATCAGTCAGAGTGAGTTAACCCCACTAATGAATGTATCAGGCCTATGCTGTGTCTTCCTTCTCACATAATCTAAGAGGTCCTTTGGCGTTAATCAAAGAAGAGGACTTCAGTTTTCCCCATGCGTCCTGGCCAATATTTATTACTCATCCAACAATATACTAAAAAAGATGATCACATTGCTGTTTGGGAGGCCACGTTGGGCATATATTATTTGTTGTGGTTCCGATATGAAAGTAGCAATGAGGAAAACAATATTTCATTACTGCCAAGAGTGTTAGGATGCCCTGAAATTGTGAACAGAGTCAGATGGATGCATGTCCCTTTCATTCTTTGGATTTCCATTCTCAAACTGCACCTCTAGTTGTAACTCAGTCTTGCAGTTTTCCAACAGATGAGACTTAAATGCATTATGTATGTATATGCATGTATTGTATGTATTGTAGGGTCAAGCAGAATTAGCATTCTGTCAAACTGTTAAAAAAAAGACAAGTGAAAAGGCATTGTGCTCTATGTCAAGGTGAGCTCTGCATTTCTCGAAGAAATTGAGAGACATTAGAAAATCTATGTCACAGGCTTACAGACTTTTCATTTCATACTTGAACAGCCAAGCAGATAGTAACTCCATTGGGAATAGAGTGGCTTGTAAATGTTATTAAGTTTGATGCTATGTCTCTGAAGTGTTATGGCTGGCCTTCCTATGTCATATTTTAACAGAACAGCTCAAGCCTGGTTTCTTATTTGTCCTTTTATATTCATAATGGGCTGCAGACGGATTAGTTATTCATGCTATTAGCCTGTTATAAAGCTACAGCTCCTCCATCATAATGTTCAATACTGAGCTACATCTTCTCCTCTATCGTATTGTTAAGGTATAATACTGGTACATTATCTCAACACAAGGTATTCGGAAAATAAGGCTGACCATACTCTAGCAGTCTCTAAGCACAATTCCCAGAGCTATAAATCATTTCACCTTAAATAAAAAAACACTGCCAAACTCCTTCAAATATAGAGTATTCATCATCTCTTTGTATTATCCAAAATTCAGACGTATCGCAGGATCACAATAAGGATTATTACAGCAGCCTCAGAGTTTTAATTAAATAAAACTCAAAAATGGTATCAAATTGAGCTTTTCATTGCTTAATAATACATGTATTCAGCCCCTGAATAAAGACTATTTCAGGTGCTGGGGTTGTGGAAATTGGTTCCCTATGTACTTGGCACTATCTCAGGGAACAGGAACACCCAGCCCAGATAAATAATCTCATGTCTGCCCTGACGTGATTTGCACAGCAAGTGCCCAGCTTGTCTCTGGCCTCTTGTTTCCACAGGAGCTTGCAAAAAAGGCTGTGTGAAACCCTTTAGCTGCCTTTCCACAGGCTGTGAATGTCACTAGAAGTGACCATGAAAACCCAGTGTCTAGCAAAACAGGGGGTAGGAAGCTGCAGCAATGTGCACGTTTTGATGGATAACTACATAATGGTGGCTGCTATACAAAGTGACTGCAACAAGTGCTGGCCTATTTGACATTCCAGGTATACATGAACAGGAGGACAGCAGTGCAGCATGTCTGGTAGTGGCCTGGATGAACCCTGCACCTGTAGGGCTTGCAACATTTGCAAAAAACAAAGGGCAAATCTTAAGAAAGCTACTAGTCCGCAATAATGCGACAATGCTGAAGGGCCACCTAAGTATATACGATGTGACATGTAGGTTGTCAATCCACTAAGAATGCATTATTTGTTCATATCAAAACTGGAATTTATTAATGCATAAACTAAAACTCTTGTCAGACTGACAATTTGCAAAGACCTCACTTGGCAGCATTGCCACGAAGATTACCAAGGTTCAAGAAGAAGATCCAACCAGTATCTTCTCAGGACAGCTACGTGTTGCCATATAAATATGACTTCATTCACTATCCAAGAACAAATCATTCTTAAAATTACAAACCTTTTCCTCTGGTGTTTATTTTCTTGGTCATTGATATCCTTAATTCTTAATAAAGACCCTAAATTGCTTACTACTTTCCCCATTCTAAGCAGAAATTGTACATTGCGCATTATTAATGAGAGTATGTCCTAGAGGGATTTAATTCAGTTAATTCCATCAGTCTATCTAACGTATACTTGGGTATTGGGCAAATCATGGTGAGTACAGGGATTAAGGTAATCCGTTACTGAGTTGGTGCCTCCTTCTACAATTGGCTGTGAATTTTATAAGCACCCACATTAATCTGGTAAAAAAGCCTTGAATCCAGGTCAGCAAGGTGGCTCAGTGGTTAGCACTGCTGCCTCACAGCACCAGGGACCTGGGTTTGATTCCACTCCCAGGCGACTGTCTGTGTGGAGTTTGCACATTCTCCTTGCATCTGCGTGGGTTTCCTCTGGGTGCTCCGGCTTCCTCCCACAGTCCAAAGATGTGCAAGTAAGGTGGGCTGGCCATGCTAAATTGCCCATAACGTTTAGGGATGTGTAGATGAGATGGGTTATAGGGGAATGGGTCTGGGTGGGAAGCTCTGAGAGTTGGTGTGGGATTGTTGAGCCAAAGGGCCTGTGTCCACACTGTAGGGAGTGTAAGTCTATATTGTGTTTCTTCCTTAGTCTACGCCTCCCTGCCTCTGAAATGTCCTCCAGCCCAATGGAACTCTGAGAATTCTGCATTTCTGTGACTTTGATCCACTGTATAATCCTGGATTTCTTTTCTCTACTATTAGCACTAGTGTCTTTTGCTGTTCAAGCCTCAAGTTTTGAAATTCCTTCCCTAAATCCCTCTTCCTTAATGTCTCCTCCTTTCTGACTCTCCTTAAAATCCAGCTATATGATCAGGCTTGTGAATAGCCATTCAAAAGCTTCTTTCTCTAGCTCAGTATCACCTCTTGCCTGATTACTCTCTTATGAGGTACTTTGGACCATTTTATTTTGTTAAAGGCACTATATAAATGCAAGTTGCTCCTGGTTGTTACTTTTTTCATAAACAAATCATGTCACACAAAATGAATCACTTTGAATTATGCATTGGCCTGTTATGCTGTTATGACGTGGGCAAGTTTGGAAACCAACTTATGTGCGGCAACGTTAAGCCAAGAGCAAAAAGATGAAGTTTATTTGTGGAATCATGTGTCTGAGAGAGGAAGGAGTTTTCAGGATCTGACCAAATTCTACGGACAGTCCTACTGAATTTTTAATAGCTCTGTGAAACACCTGAGCAAGCATTTAGAATGAAACAATAAAAGCAAAATACTGTGGATGCTGGAGATCTGAACCAAGCACAGAGAATGCTAAAGAAACTCAACAGGTCTGGCAACACCTGTGGAGACAGAAACAGAGTTAACGTTTTGAGTCTGGTGAGACTCTTCTTCAGAACTGAAAAAGTGTTGGATTTTTTTCATGCATTTGTCAGAAGTGCAGGATGACCGGGGGGGGTAAATTAGTATGGCGCACTGACCTCTACATTGCTGAGGCCAGGCGCCAACTCTCTGACACCTCCTCCTATCGCCCCCTGGATCATGACCCCACCCCCGAGCACCACACCATCATCTCCCAAACCATCCACAACCTCATCACCTCAGGTGACTTCCCACCTACCGCCTCCAACCTCATTGTTCCCCAGCCCCGCACCGCCCGCTTCTATCTCCTTCCCAAAATCCACAAACCTGAATGCCCTGGTCGACCCATTGTCTCCGCCTGCTCCTGCCCCACCGAACTCATCTCCACCTACCGAGACTCCATTTTCACCCCCTTGGTCCAGGAACTCCCTACCTACGTCCGTGACACCACCCA
>JAHRHZ010000069.1:6536940-6558247 GCA_024137785.1 Ginglymostoma cirratum | reverse complement strand
CGTCCTCACGTACCACCCCACCAACCTCCGGATCCAACGCATCACCCTCCAACACTTCCGCCATCTGCAATCAGACCCCACCACCAAAGACATTTTCCCCTCCCCACCCTTATCTGCCTTCCGGAGGGACCACTCCCTCCGCGACTCCCTTGTCCGCTCCACACTCCCCTCCAGCCCCACCACACCCAGCACTTTTCCCTGCAACTGCAGGAAGTGCTACACCTGCCCCCACACCTCCTCCCTCACCCCAATCCCAGGCCCCAAGAAGACTTTCCACATCAGGCAGATGTTCACCTGCACATCTGCCAATGTGGTATACTGCATCCGCTGTACCCGTTGTGGCTTCCTCTACGTCGGGGAAACCAAGCGGAGGCTTGGGGACCGCTTTGCAGAACACCTGCGCTCAGTTCGCAATAAACAACTGCACCTCCCAGTCGCGAACCATTTCAACTCCCCCTCCCATTCCTCAGATGACATGTCCATCCTGGGCCTCCTGCAATGCCACAGTGATGCCACCCGAAGGCTGCAGGAACAGCAAATCATATTCAGCCTGGGAACCCTGCAGCCCAATGGCATCAATGTGGATTTCACAAGCTTCAAAATCTCCCCTCCCCCAACCGCATCCCAAAACCAGCCCAGTTCATCTCCACCTCCCTAACCTGTTTTTCCTCTCACCTATCCCCTCCTCCTACCTCAAGCTCCACCCCCATCTCCTATCTACTAACATCATCCCGCCCCCTTGACCTGTCCGCCCTCCCTGGACTGACCTATCTCCTCCCTACCCCCCTACCTACACTCACCTTTACTGGCTCCATCCTCGCCTCTTCGACTTGTCTGCCTCCTCTCCACCTATCCTCTCCTCTATCCATCCTCTATCCGCCTCCCCCTCTCTCCCTATTTATTTCAGAACCCTCTTCCCCTCCCCCATTTCTGATGAAGGGTCTAGGCCCGAAATGACAAGTTTTCCTGCTCCTATGATGCTGCTTGGCCTGCTGTGTTCATCCAGCCCCATGCTTGTTATCTCGGATTCTCCAGCATCTGCAGTACCTATTATCTCTGATACAAAAGACAATGGGATTGTTATTAGTGATGAAAGGGAACAAAAGAGATTTAGAATGGGTGTGAATTTAGGTGCAAAAGGGAGAGAATGGATCCTCTCTGCTAACAGCCAAGTAAATAAGACACAAGCAAGTCAAGGCGATGGTGGGATGAGAAGAGAGAATGCAAAGTAATTGGAGAACGGACATTATGGGGCCAATTTCTGAAGTTACAGACTTCAATATTGAGACCTCAAGGCTATACAGAGCGTAAGCAGAAAATGAGATGTTGTTCCTTGAGCTTGCATTGTGCTTCATTGGAACATTGCAGCAGGCTTAGGTCACAGATGTTAGCCTGACAGCAAGGTGGCGTATTGTAATGGCAAGCAACTGGGAAGTCAGTGTCATTTCTATGGACAATGTGCAAAGCAGTTGCCCCGTCTGCATTTGGCCTTACAATGTAAAGGAGAAAACACTGCGAGCAATAAATGTAGTAAACAAGATTCAAAGTTCAGTGAGGAGGAAGGAGGCAAATGGGCAAGTGCTACTCCTTCTGAGTTTTGCATAGCGGGCGGAGAGTAAGTGATGGAGGAGTGGACCAGGGTGTTACAGAGGAAACGTTCCCTGCAGGATGCTGGCAGTGAAGGGAGAGAAAGTTGTGTTTGATGGCAGCATCCTGCTGGAGCTAGTGGAAATGTGGAGGATGATCCTTTGAATGTGGAAAGTGGTGAGGAAGAAATTAAATACAAGGTGAGCCCAGTCACTAACCATTTTAACCCCCCCTCCCACTCCCTGGGTGATATGTCCATCCTGGGCTTCCTCCAGTGCCACAAAGATGCCACATGCAAACTGGAAGAGTAACACTTCATATTCTGCCTCAGGAGCCGACAGACTGATGGTCCAAACGTATAATTCACCAGTTTCAAAATCTCCCCACCCCTGGCTTCATCCCATGGCCAACTCTCTGTCTCATCCCAACCTCCTTGACCTGACACAATCTGTCCATCTTCTCTCCCACCTATCCGCCAACCCTTCCCACTGAACAATCCCCACTACCTCTACCTGCATCCACCAATCGCCATCCCACCTACCTTCCTCCAGTCCCACCCCTCCTCCCTCTAGTTAGTTTCAAGCTCCCTTCCCCCTCCCCAGTCCTGATGTAGGGCCTGAACCCGAAATGCCGATTCTCACCTTTACTGGCTCCATCCCCGCCTCTTTGACTTGTCTGTCTCCTCTCCACCTATCCTCTCCTCTATCCATCTTCTATCCACCTCCCCCTCTCTCCCTATTTATTTCAGAACCCTCTTCCCCTCCCCCATTTCTGATGAAGGGTCTAGGCCCGAAACGTCAAGCTTTCCTGCTCCTATGATGCTGCTTGGCCTGCTGTGTTCATCCAGCTCCACACCTTGTTATCTCGGATTCTCCAGCATCTGCAGTTCCTATTATCTCAGATGCCGATTCTCCTGTTCCTCTGATGCTGCCTGGCCTGTTGTATTTCTCTAGCTCTGCACTGTATCAACTATGAACACTATCATTGTTCTGGGAAGGAGGGAAAGGGGGTGAGGGCGAAAAGGTGGGAAATGGGTCAGACAAGGCTGAAAGCTCTGTCAGAGGCATCCCAGTGGAAGGTGGCAACATCAGAACAGGAGCAATGGAGACAGAGGAACTGAGAGAATGGATAGGAATAGCAAGAAGTAGGGTGTGAGGAGGTATCGTCAAGGTAACTGTGGGAGTCAGTGGATTTGTAATGAATAGTGGTTGACAGCCTATCCCAGAAATGAAACAATAAATTAAAAGAGGAGAAGCAGGGATCAGAGGTGGATCAGGTGAAGCGGGGAGAAGAATTAAAATAGAAGTAAAATGAATTGAGTTTTTCCAAATCCGGGTAAGAGTGGAAAACAGTACCAAAGACATCATCAATGCATCAATGTGGATGGGCGGCTAAGCAGGCCTAGAACACAAATGTTCCACTTACACCATAAAGATACAGCAATAACTGGGAGCCATGCGATATCCATGTTCATATTTTAGTCTTGGAGGAAGTGAAATTTAGCTCGAGCAAGATTTAAGAATTAGGACTCCACTCCATGAGCAGAAAATCCTTCCCATTTTTCAGAACTGGAGTAAATTTAAATAACGTTTTCTTATGTACGCATTAGATTAAGGCTCAGACTCACAGCCTCTGTTCAAAAATGAGAGTGCTATTGACATCACCAGACAGCACAAGTTTGGGATCACATCCCATTCTGGCTCTGGAATGGACATGGTGTGAGATCTAGGAAGCAAGGTTAGATTAATGCCATGTGTGGTATCAAACTTGAATTTCAAACGTAATCAGGAAACTCTGAAGTCTCATGGGCACTTGTCAACATTGAGGGCCAATATATTTATTAATGTTTTCAGTGAATGAGCTTTAAGCAATTGATTACAAGCATTTAGTGTACTTAATAATCTCAGAAGTTCCACACAAGTGGAAAAGCACAAAAACACACAACTTCTTTCTGTCTTTGTGCATTCACAAGTTCATTAGGAACATTCAGCTTTTGAAAGTACTGTGGCATTCAATTAGATTATGCCTGATCTGCACCTCAGCTCCACTTTGTGAGCCCATACTCTATATAATTTCTTCATAGTCTTAGCAAACACAAACCTATCGTTTTCTGAAGAAGGGCCCAGACACAAAACGTCAGCTTTCCTGCTCCTCTGATGCTGCTTGGCCTGCTGTGTTCATCCAGCTCTACACCTTGTAATCTCAGATTCTCCAGTATCGGCAGTTCCTACTACCTCCAAATCTATCAATCTCGGTTTTGACTTGTTCAATTGGCCCAGCATCCATGACCTTTTGGGTCCCGACTTCCAGGTTTCTACCGCCCACCGTGGGTAACAAAAAAAGCATTTTGTAATTTCACTCCTGAATGTTCTAGGTCCGTTGCTCTTGAAGCTCTTACTGAAAGATACACAGACACACAGACACACACACACACACACACAGATGCGCGAACACATATAACACACGCACACACGGATACACACACTTGACACACACACATACGCACAAGACACATACATGGATGTGCACATATACATGATGCACACACACAGATACACACACGTGCAGCACACACATGGATGCACACATACACATGATGCACACACATGCACAGATACACACAGACATATACACACATACAGACATACAAATAGACTGACATGTATGTAAACACAAACACAATCACACGCACACACACACAAACATACACACACAATCTCTAAGGCCAACACTTCTTTGTAAAGCTCAAATCCTTATTCAAGCAGAGAATAAGGTTGTTTCACAGGCAAGGAGTATAACTAGGAGCTGCCCTTTCTGATTTGATTTAACAAATACTACACTCAGAATAGTAGTTACAGTATAAACACAAAAATAAGCTGATGCTCCCATCCTTCAACCATCTACTTGCTGAATGCACAGAAAGCAAACTGCAACACAGCTTGATAACTGGATTTGTCTGACCTTTTACAAGATTCTATGTTGATTGGTTTTTTTCTATTCCAAGCGTTGTGAGATTTTTGTTTGATTTCTCAAACCTCAGTCTCAGGAGGTGGTAGGAAACCCCGACGTGCTGGAGTTTTAATACATCTTTGGATTGGTGACATTTTCCTTTGTGGCGGAGCTATCAGTTATCCAACACTTTCTTCATGGGAGATCATGAAAATTAAATGTCACTGGTTAAAACACACACTCAAATGGCCACACATGAAAGCGGCCATCCTCCAAGAACTTCAGAAGGATTCATGGCTGCCATTCGTTTTATTTGAGGTACTGACTTTCCCATAATGCCATATAAATCAGGTCATTGTCAAGAGTGTTTGCAAACGTAGTGATCATTCTGATTACTGTCAGTAAATGTGTATATAGTGGCAATTTCTTCAACTCCCCACAGCATATTCCACAGGCACATCCAGTGAAAGATACACGATATAAACAGAAAGTGTTGGAGATAGGGTTAGGGTTAGCACGGGCTCCTCAGAATCCAAGAAAAGGGAAAAATGGAATGGTTAGGATAGGATGTTAACTTTCAGGATTTGTTCGAGAAAAACATCAACTGCACCTGGAGATCTATTGATGTGGTGAAAAACGCTCCTAGCTCTGCCCAAAACTTGTTGGTATTCCAGAATAAGGAGTTGACCTCGACCAAGTGTTGCAGACTGGCACATTCTAAGGTCCAGCACCATGTGCTGAGAGATGCACTAAAGCTGAAGGCAGCTGCTGCCAGAGCACGGTGGGAAAGACCACTGTCTGAGGTCTTCCTGCCGAAGTTAAACATGAGTCTATTAAGTTATTGGACCCTCCCGGTGCGTAAAATGCATGTAAATATGGTCTGGTTCAAGTAAGAGATGCCTTTGGTTTGTTTGGATAGAGTCAAACTCCAATGTTTGCTTGATTCCTTGATATGCTATTGGTCAGAACCAAACCGCATTTGTTACTGTGTGTGTATATAATGGCATTTTTAATGAATCAAGTTTGTTTTTGAAATTAAAAAAAAATCAGGATTTGACAGACTCATTGTTTATTGTGAGTAGTTTCCGTTCTGGACTCTGATTTCCAGTGTTCCTCGCGTTGTTCCATTTCCCACCCTCCCCACCAACTGTGATCACAAGAGGGAATTAATTCCTGTCACCATTGTGCGCAAGGATATTGCAAAGATTTCTTTCCCTCAGCACATGTCATAAAATCTGTGAGCACGCTTTTAAAGTATGTCTCTGAAAATGGCTTCAAAAATCCTGAACCAGAATATCGCTGACAGTTAACAGAGCAATTTATGACATCATTCTTTGTTCAGTGCTTGTTTTTGACTGAAAGGGTTGCACATTCACATCGCATGGCACTGCCTCAAGCATGGAGTCTCTGCTGGCACTCCATTGTAGCCCGAGGGAAGAGCTGCAATGTCTTTCACCTGACAAAGATTCTTTCTGCCCTCTCAGGTGAAGATGACAGATCCCATGGCACCAATTTTAAGAAGGGAGGAGCATTTATTGCGGCAGATACTTTTAATCAACGTGTTTGAATGTGTTCTGAAACACCTCTGGAGAAGTTAAGACTTGAACCCAGGCCTCCTAGGCCTAAGACAGGGACTTTACTACAAGGAGACCATAACTTGCAAGCTTATCACCTAAACAACTCGGCCATGTGTTAGCAAGCCCATTGAGTCAATCTTCTGTACTTGTAGCTTTAATTTGAAGCTGTATCTTTGGGCAAACATAGAAAGGGATCACTGATGCCCTGACTAATATTTATTCCTTAGCTTACACCACCAGAGCAGATTACTTCATCATCAATTGATTGCTGTTTGCAGGACACAGCTCTCTGTAAATTGGCTGCTGTGTTTCCTACATCATGACGGTGCTTGCATTGTCGAAGTATTTAAAAGGCTGTAAAAACGCTTTGCAGATCCTGGGGCTTGAAAGAAGTAATGGAAGTATACATCTTTCTGCAGTGGCAAAACACTTATTAGGTTGTAAAATATAGGAATCCAAAGAATCCTTACCCATTCTGGCTTTGAAGAAGTTATCCACATTTCTTAATTTTACTGCTATTACCAACAACAGTGTGAAATTGTCCTCGCACAGAGCAGAGAATGTAAAGTATTTGCACTTACTTTGTTTTCATCAGTTTGCTAGTAGTCTGAATGTGTGTATTAGCATGAATTATGTGATTGGAGAATTGCACGACTAATGCAGACAACTGTTCAAACTGTTTCTTCATGTAAATTAACAGATCAAGTAGATCTTAAGTGCAGAAAGGCAATTTTAGATTGTACTTGAAAGTAATTTGAATGTGTAGTGAGTTTCGAAGGCTTGGAAGAAGCGATCCTGATGTGAAGTCAAGAGTACGACCATCTTGTTGAAATTCTGATTAGTTCGGAGTCTAACTGTTTAGTCACACTAAATGATGTAGCTACTGACCTGGAAAAATACTATTAGGGAGTTTATAAACAGAATAGATACTTGATACAACATTGGCTGTGCATATTATACTGCATCCCTTGGTATGCTTTGTAATACCTATCTCTCAGTACCAAGTTATCATATTTGTTATTTTCAATTTGAATGAAGAAATTATTTTGATGCAGTCTGATCAGAATAGCAGCCCTCCCAGAATCCACACAGCAAAATGAGAAACTTTGTTTAATTCTTCATTCGGAGCATAGTCCTCTGACATCAAAGTATTCCCTTGGTGCTGGTGCCTGCTGTATTACTTGTTCAAATTCTAGTCTAGGATAAATGGCATCACTTTTTAATGCCAGCCTCTCAGGCAAGTTTCCACTCTACTGGTTTCACTTTGCTTATGTAACTGTAGAGAACTATTTAATGGTCTTTTGAATGTACTCCTTGAGTCTTCAATTAAAACTCACAACTTCCGTTCCAACGCACTGAAGACATATTTCTTGTTCTTCTTTTTGATTTTTGCTACAACTCAGTCTGGTTACGCCCGATCTCAACTTCATCTGGACAAACCTCCTTGACCTTGAAAGTGGTAGAGCCCTTCCTTGTTCTTACAACATCAGGCATGTATGCAGGGAAGGGGAATCCTTAAAGATACCTGAGGTAGGAGAGGTGTGCTCACTGGGGAAGCAGACACAGTGCAATTGGGTTCCAGGACAGTGACACAGATGGGCAATTTTCTCTTTTAAACAAAATCTACCCGTCTGCGTTGGTTCCCTTACTCGAGCATTTGGGACAGTATGGGCTCTCCATTGAGGGCATTTTGAGGAATTTCAGCAATGAGGATTTTCATCTGAATTTAGTCAGTACAATTCTGAAAGTGCAGAACATACGTCAAGAGAAGAGGATAATTTAGAAATATGACTATAGGCTACAAAAGAATAGAATGCTTCATGGCAGCTGGGGAAGAATGATCTCCAGAACTACCCTCGATCACAATATATGGGTTGACTTAGAACAGAAGCTCTCTGTGCTCCTTCTCTGCAGCCATAACATTGTACTCTTCACTCTGTTCTATTACCCTAATGTACTTTGTATAGCATGACCTGCCTGTACAGCATGCAAAACAAAACGTTTCACTGTACCTAGGTTCATGTGACAATATTAAATCAAATCAAATCAAAATGAAAATTTAATTTTTTCAGTGCCAAATGTCATGTTATTGCATAGCCCCTCAGTATATGAGTCAACCTCACTTTTCAGCTATGAAATACTGACTAAATATTAGTCAGGTTCAATTTTCCATATGAGAAGAGTACATTTTACTTGCTTCAAACTTGTTGGCACATGGGATCAAGCAGATGATATAGACTGTATTGCAAAGAAGTTTTGGACAAAGCAGATTATGTGAGACTTGAGGAGTGATGAACGCAAATGGGTACTACAGAAGAAATAATGAATTGCAAAGCTCTTTTTAAAACCTTTGTTAACTCATTAAGCACCTGCGCTGCAGTGAGGGAATTCTGAGCTTGTGAGAACCTGGTGTAAGTTTTGAAAAAGGAGGAATCTGTACTGGAAAAAAGATGCCCAAGACCAAATTAACAACTGATCTAGTATTCCCTGCCATTTGTGGAAGAGAGTTGCGAACGTTTACTGTGCTTTGTGCGCAGAAGTGCTTCCTAAGATCTCTCATGAACAGTATGGCCTAAATTCTCAGACTATGGCCCCTAGTTTTAGAACAGCTATTGTGGCAGATATTTTTAGTCCACATGTTCAGATGTTAACTCTGTTTTTCCCCGCATAAAAACATAGGTGCCCGTTAAGTCACGTTGGCAACATGGGTGAATTTTTATAAACCCAACAATCAAACAGTTCTGAACACAACAGGACAAGAAAAGGTTTATGGCAAAGCTAGCCTGTATTGTCAAAGGAACAAAGACTCTGGTGATTTTTCAAACTATCATTTCTGTTCTAATCATCAAGCATTTTGAATGTCTGTGAGAATAGTCAGATAGGCGAGAATAGATTGAAGTTACGGACCAAAAATTAATAGCATCCTGTTAGTCGATTTTAAAAATGGAGCTTATTAGTTCTGGAAATGTACAGATCCCATACAACAGATTAAGTCTTTGAAAAGTTAAGTCATTGCTCATTAGCAGGAGCAGAGTGTTTTCTTTCACTACTTGTTCGACATGACCTTAGACTTCTGAGCATTTCCATAAGGAGATACTTTCATTTCTTGACATATCTCTTTGTTGTGTCACTTGGGTGAGAACAGTAGTTATTTGAATGCAGATTTTTCTCAATGTCATTTTTAGTGACAAAGCTTGTTTGCATAATTTGACTGCTAACAGTTAGCTACCTCATCGAGGTAGGCTGTGTGAATTCTTGTTGAGTTTTGAATGTCCAATCTTGATTTGATGTTCAACTTTCAAACACATCAACACAGTCTGTGTCTCCAGGCTTCCATGTTCTCTGTGGCTTTAGCTGAAAAACATATTGTAATGTTTCCATGAATTGCTGGTCGGTGTCTCTTGCAGCCTTCTGTTGTCATTCGTGAACATGGAGTATTAACATAATTCACTTTTGACTTAACAGTCACTTTTTCTGAAGTTTTTTTTAAATTACCTATGTGGAGTTGTTGTAATTCTTCTCAATGAGGCTTTTCTAAGAACTGAAGCTTTTCTCTAAATGGGTCTAAGCTTATGTCAATATTTGTTGTGCATATTTGCAAAGCTTTGGTGGATATAATTGGTTTTTGCTTTGGCAACCGTGGCACCATCCAACCTGCCTGAAGCAGAATAGAAACACATCTTAAATCAGTTTCTAACTCTATAACCCTAGTTATCTCAGATTCTCTGATCACTCTATTAGCTGTAAGATGTTTTGAAGCTTTATTTGCTTTCACTAGTAATTGAACAAATACAAGGCTTCTTTCCTGCTTCCTAACACTGCCCCAGCCTTCTACTCTGGGAGAAAATTCTTCATCGAACTGGCTGCAGTCACCGTTACTTTACCTCCTTGGCAGGTTCTGTAAAATAAGCAGACAATGTTAATTCTTCTTTATCTTCTTCAAGCAAGGACCGATTCTTCAAAAACAAAGTGGAAATTAGGTTTTCATGAATAGTGTCACCTGAATCAAGAGGTGCAGGAAGTTTTGAAGTTTCAGAGTCCAGCAAATGAACAACATGAGTGATGGTTTCCTTCTCGGTGACTATCTGATGAAAGAGTGAACCACCAGTTGGTTTTCTGGTGACTGGACATGTCCTTATTTTACACCTTTGTCTCCCACTGCCTTCGGCTTCTGTTTTGAGAGAAATGGAGGGTCAGTCTCCGTTTCATGCAATGCTAGAGCTGGTGCAAGTCTAGTGAAGACTGTTCCCAAGTGCTCTCAGTCGAGATCCACATCTCTAATTTCTGCTGGCCAAAGCACTTAAAGCAAGCCCATTTAACAGTCAGCTCAGGGTAATGTGGCTCACCGGGGTGCTGTCTGATCTGTGAGGCTCTGTTTAAGAACAACAATAAGGAAATGGAAGTGAAAATTACTGTAGACCTGCTCATCCAATCACAGACTGTTTTCCCTTGGTGATGCGGCATTGTAGGAAAGAAACAGCTTGTGATTGGATGAGCAGCAAACAGACTCTAGTACCACGTGAGCTGACATCATTATGGTCATGAGATAGTGGGAACTGCAGATGCTGGAGAATCTGAGATAACAAGGTGTACAGCTGGATGAACACAGCAGGCCATGTAGCATCAGAGGAGCAGGAAGGCTGACGTTTCGGGCCTAGACCCTTCTTCAGAAAAAGGGTCTTCTGAAGAAGTGTCTAGACCCGAAACATCAGCCTTCCTGCTCCTCCGATGCTGCTTGGCCTGCTGTGTTCATCCAGCTCTACACCTTGTTATCATTATGGTTGTGTTCATTTTGCACATGCATAGTCGTTATTCTTTGAGAAAAGGTGCAATTCTTTATACTCTACAACGTGCTCCAAATGCTGATGCTCCAGGACAGGATCATGCAGCTTGGAAACATGTACAAATAGCCAGCCAGCACTATCATAAACCAGTTCTCAGGAGAGCTCTTAGACTTTATTCCAAGAACGCAGTACAAGTGAGCAGTACATGAGATAGAAGTTGTACCTCTTGTTCAAATAATAACAAAGGGACATTGCACAGCACAGAAAACATATTGCGCATACATGCTCCTGTATTGTTAAAGGCGGATTCTTGAATTATGCAATTTAGTGTTAATAATTCATGTGGAAAATTTGTGTAGGAAATAATTGTTAACTGTAGGTGTATATTAATATTTAGCACAATAGTTTAGATTTTCAAAAAATATATATATATATGGTAGCCATTCCTCATCCACAGATTTCGATCTGGATTTATCTGGGAGTGTTTGCAGTCAAATTGAGTATGTACTGAAGTCTATTCAAGTCTGAGTGATTTGTGGGTAATAGAGGCATTGAATGCATATTAGTAGACCTGAAAACTTTGTCTCAATTGACCTTGGGCCTTCTGAGTTTTCCCCCTTCAATATATCACGTATTCAGTTACAATACTCAAACCGCAGAGCTTGCTGAGAGACCAGCTTTACTCAGTAAGCAATCTCCTGCACTGCTCACCTTTCAAACACAGCCTGTTGCTTGAATCGATTGTGCCGGTTGCAATTGTGCTAAGTGAGCCTGACGTGAATTAAGCGCATTTACATGTTGCCCATTAATTATTGTCCAACAAACTGGAAAAGAATATTAATGCTGGGTTAGTGTGTTCATAAACATTACATATTCAGCCCCAAGAGAAATTATTAGAAGCACAGGCAAATCTTGGAGCCCGAACTGCTCCTAAAGTTAATAAAGAGAACAACTCTATCTTAATATATAATTAATTTGTATAAAATTCCACTAGGCAGAACAAATATAAATGCCATCACTTCAAAAAAAATTAAGCTCCTGTCGATTGTTTAGTTTGAACAGATATGGCTAAAAACATAGCAAATGCTTGAATAAAGCTCTGCTGGTGACAGAGAAAACATGGTTTCAAAAGCATGAGATTTATATGGCTATGTTCTGCATGGCCTCGCAGCTGCAATAAAGAGGAGCTATGTATTACTTTGTAGTCCACTTAGTAATCGTATGAAGATTCTTTACAGCAATGTGGAAATGCACGAGAAAGCACATTCAGCTCAAACCACTTGGGGAAATGTTCTTGGAGTCACCTGCTTGTTTGTTTGAATTAATTGCTGCAACTTGAATGGTGGAGAGCTCAGGGCAGAGAAACATCTTTCCATCTAATGAGGGCTGTGAGCTGTCCTGGGAAATTTGAGAAGTAGAAGTTTCAATCACATTGCTTATTTGTCTGTGCCAATAGTTTCTGAAGCACAGGGAAACTTCAGAAGATGCATCAATGACTTTGCATGAGTCTGCCATTTAATGCTACATTATGGAGCAGTTGAAGAAAGGTGCAGAACTGAGGCTGGAGTTGGAATTGGAGTGTAACACCAGTGTCTTCCTTTCAAACTAAAATTATAAATTGGATAAAGTGGGGGCTACACCCGTTGGTCATTATAGAAAAAAAATCCTTCAACCGAATCCTTCAACACATGTATATTAACCTCCAACATACTACACTGAAAATGTCTACGCAACAGCCGATTTACTTGAAAATATTTTAGAATGAAATGTGACCAGATCCTAAGGTATCTCGCCATTTTATTTAGATGAAAGGACACAGATCTAAAAGGTTAACTCTGTTTCTCTCACCACTAACACTGCCAGAACCTTCATCTCCTGCATCTCTCCATGTCACTTCTGAACTCGTCTCCCGCATTCCCAATTCTCCCTAAACCTCTGACCGCTAAATGTTTCCATGCTTGTTATAAATGTGAGCAATTCCCTCTCCTCAAGCACGGTTCATCTGCCTTTCAAAACAGCCTGCAAACTGCCCTGCTCAAAGACGCCACCCTCAATCTCTCTGTCCAAACTATACCATCACCAGCTTTCCTTCCTCTTCCGTCATAAAAAAATTGCACATTTCTTAATGTTTTTCTTTTGTACCTTTCAGACTATTTATTAAAGGTTTTTATACTAAAGTCTCTCAAGTGCTAACAGAGAAAGTGCATGAGAGAGAAAATCAATCAGAATGGCTCAAATTGCTAACCTCCTTCATTTCAAAAGATAAAGTTCATTTTCAATCATTCAACCTCTTACAGCAACTCTTATCACACCATCAGACAAGCAAACAAAAAGCTGCTGATGGCTACTTTGGCATTTAAGGTAAGGTCACCACAGTCCAACTCTCTCATCAGAGAGATTACTGTTGGTAAGTTTAACCTGAGGGTCATCGAGGGACAAGATTGAGAAGGTGAGACATTCAGGGTGACCTCAGCCAGCCTGGGTGTTGAACCCATACTGTTGGCATCACTTTATAAGCACCAAGCAGCCACCCAGTCAACTGAGCTGACTGACGCCCTTAATTTGGCATTCTGCTCAGATTGACTAACAACCTCATCGCAGTTAGGGTGAAAGGTTTATTTCAGTGCCACTTAAGCCATTGTGCTCATATGTGAGCCCTTTAAATATTTGAATATTCCAAGTGTAGTCCATCCACACACTGCCCTGAGGCACTCATGAGGCTGTAAGCATACACTTTTAAATTAGAAGTTCTAAATATTGTCATTCATCTTTCAAAGTTTAATAAAACAGTTTCACACTCCACTTATTCGTTTAGTGAAAGTCATCATTTCAAGTAATTAATTGTTTTGGGGATTATGAAGTGATTGAAAATCAATTTGTTTTGCTGAGTTTTCTGTTCCCTTTAAAGCCCTCGATGAAAAAAGACAGCTATTTCCCTGTTGGCCGTAGAGGTCAAAAGAGTACTAAACCTTAGGCAAAGCCAGCCGAATTTTAATGAGATGCTCTTCGCAATCTGTCTTCCTATTTTTTCCTGAGAAAATAAAATGAATGGTGAAAAAAGTCCCTTAAATGCCAATTGTAACAAAGATATTTTTCCTCAGATGAAATATTAAAATCCAATTGCAGCAGACCATTCATTCTGTAGAATCAAGTTATAAGGTAATGATTCTGAAAGGATGAATGTTGGAGATTGGATTAGGATCTACTCTGTCTGCCAATGTCACAGAGGGCAAAATGGTACAGCTTTTTGAATAAGTGTCTTTAGGTTTTCATAGAATCCCAACAGTGCAAAAAGAGGCCATTCAACTCCTCAAGGCTGTACCAACCCTTCAAAGAGCATCCCACCCAGACCCATCCCATCCCTGTAACCCCACATTACCGACGGCTAACCCATCTAGGATATTACCATCAATTTTCATGGCCAATCCATCCAACCTGCACATTTTTGGACTGTGGTAGTACCTGGAGGAAACACACACAGACAAGAGGAGAATGTGCACACTCCACACAGACAGTCGCCCAAGGCTGGAATCAACCTGGATTCCTGGTGTTGTGAGGCAGCAGTGCTAGCCACTGTGTCATCATGCTGATTTTTGGAAGGTTTTTTGCTGCAAGGTTTGAGAGAGATCTCTCACCATATCTTGTCAAACTCGTCTTTAACTGCCTACCCTTCCCCCTATTATGACATTCTTATCTGATTTCTTGCTCCAGTTTACAACATGCCACTCCCAGAACAACCCACCATTCGCCGGATATCCACTGAAAAACAGGCATTCCTGGCACCCATTTCATCTTTAAAAGGTTACTATCCACCAGACAAGTGTTGGAGATCCAGTAATGCCCCTCAGTGGTAATGCAATGACACTGAGGCCACAAAACCACACTACTCATGTCACATAACTGGTAAGGCTGATACTCCCTTACACATACAACCCTGTTCTCTCATCCTAATCCTGATTAACTGAGAGGTAACAGAGATTACCTGGCCTTAGATACATCCTGTCTGAGCACCCTTTCCAAGTCACCACTTCTCTACGCCCAGTGTGCACTGGAGACCTGCCACTTCTCATTATCCAACATGTCAACATCACATAAAGGCAAGCAATCAGGCAATTCCAAACTTTCATTTACAGCCACCAAAAGTGAGAACAATTGAAATGGGCAGAGGCTGCAATTCACCATCACGTTGCAAAGCAAATGCTAACCCATGACCAGCTAACATTTCACGATGGTTGGCCCTCATTGACTCGAACCCGGGTCTCAGTCAAGTCCTCTTTCACTCCTGAAACAGCTGAGATCTGTTGTGCACAAGGAGAACTTCCTTCCTCCTAATCTGCTTGGAAGTCTACTCCCGATCCCCCAAGGTTCTCAGCCTCTATCCCATCTTCTCGTTGTCTGTTCCAGTTGTGGAGGGTACAGCACACCAGGATGATGCAGCACACTCTGTCCAGCCTATACTAGAGGAACTCTCTAGGCTACTGGAAGCAGCAGAACCATATCTACAGAAACTCTATCTGCTACACCATGACCCTGGTCACCACATAAGCATTAGCTCGGTGAAGGTGCCACACTGACTAAGAGAGCAATGCGTTACAACAAAAAGACAGTGCCTGCTGTGCTCTGAGCACTTTCCTATCCCAGGCCATTATCCCTGTGAGCTGCACAGCCACTCTGAAGCTCTGCACAACTTGATCAGTGTGCCAATTCGTGACTTTCTCTTCCAGATACTACTGCTGTGCTTGATTCATGGAGGTCCCCACAGTAGCAGCAAGAAAAATGACAGGGGGCACTGTCCTAGACCCACCTCAATCATTCAAAGTATCATTGAATCAATGGAGTCCACCATCCTATTTACATTACATATGGCGAAGTGAAGCTCCCCTCCTCCAACAGCACCTTTGGACATTTCACAAGTGGTGGGACAGTTTTGGCCAGCATGACCCCCTTTATAAGCCATTGCCACAAACTTGTCTATCAATGAGATGACAATCTTCAATTACCAATGGCGTGGAGCAATTCCCCTTTGATCAGTATTTGAACCCCCAAACCCTTTCTCTCTGCATGCGTTGCAAATAGGTGATTAAGTGATTAGTAATGAAACATAGCCACCTTTTGCAAAATTGTGCTTCATATATTCGCCCCCTTCAACATCCTAGACAAGGGATCCTGCAGTATTGCACATCAAAACAACACTGATCCTACACACCCTCTGCATTGTCCCATCCATTTTCGGGTTAGATTTTGCATCACGGAAAGGCAACTAATGACAAGGAACACAGCTCATGGTGGACAACATCAGCACTAGGCTAAAGCTGGTTGGCAAGTACAGATCTTCTCCCCACCCTGAATATTCATTGCTCCTTTTATCTTGGACTACCTGGACAGCCCAATTCCACCCTCCCTTGTGGAGATCCACCATAATGTACTTCACATCCAACAGGCCTCCCTGCTCTTGCACTACACCTTAATGATGCAGACCCTAGTCATCTATATTCCCTCTATAGAGGTCATAATGATCATCGCTGCTGCTAATTCCCCCAACCCTCTTTAGTCTACCACATCCTCTGATACTGTTCCCCCTTCTCCCCTCCTTGTACCTTGACTGTCCCCCAATCACTGTCGTTTCCATGTCAACACATGCCTCTGCTTTCCCCCTCCCAGCCTTCTCTGCCCCATCCCTTTTGGCAGTAATCCCTCCTCTGTCCCTTTGGCTCCCCAGTTTGCACCACTGTAGATCCTGATGGGTTCAGACATGTCATTTCTAGCTCCTGTTAATATTAATATTGCTGGCTACCCAACAAATTTCCAGATGCTACTGCTGTGCATGAACCTGGGAAGTTCGCACAAAGGGAGCGGCCTCCCTGATGTAGGCAGCGATGATGATGGCGAATACCGCTCCTCCTACCCATTGGGGGTGGCAGTTTTGGCAGCAAGGATGTCCTCCTGGTGTTTGGGAACGGTGGCAGTAGTGGAAAAGCTCCTCCAGTGATTGGAAGCAGCGTCAATAGCAGCGGATTCCTGACGCAGAGGTGGCCTGGCGTGGCAGTGGAGCCAGGGACTCCTGATTGCAGTAAGCCCCAGAAGGGGTGTGCTGGCATTGGCAAGGCAGTGGCTGCAGCAATGGCAGTGTGGTATGCCCGGAGCAGGGACTCCCAGCATTCTCGAGAAGGCACCTGAGCCAGGTTTGCGGCCATGATCAACCCAGAGCCGGGGAGTGGGGTGAGTGCGGGTTCGGCATCGGACTCTGTGGTGGCGCTGGTGAGGTGGGCCCAGCAGTGAGAAGGTGGCATCTAAAGAATGGTAACTCCCATATTGGTTGGTCCAGCACAGACAGCAGCGAGGTGGTGGAGAAGGGGTGGTGGCACAGGTGAGGCTGGTGAGCCAGCTGAAGACTCATGGCGGAGGTGGTGAACAAAGATATGGATTCTTAACTTTATGTCTTTTTACTCTTTTTCTTCTTAAACTATCCAAAACTGTGTTGGGTTTTGGTGACAGTTGAAGCTTTTCACTGTATGTTACTGTATTACTCACTGGAAAATACATGAGACAATAAACCATTCGATTCAATTCAAAGTTAACTTGAACCTGTCTCCATCATCCAACAAATTATATCTTGTTGCTGGCACACATACATCGACCATTGTTAACTGAACAGGCCCTCAGGCATAGTAGAGGGAGGAGGGGTGGTTTTAGATGTGGCTCCATTGGTAGTGCTTCTGAGTCAAACGTTTGTGAGTTCAAGTCACGCTCCAGGAACTGAGCACAAAACTAACCATGACTGGCTCTGGTTTGCTGCTCTGAACTGTTAAATGTTCTATCATCTTCAGTAACTTTCCACTGTTTGTTTGATTTTGTTAGTGTGAACCACCCAGGGGCTGTCCGACCTGATTAAAGTTTTATTTTAAAGAGTAGAATAGAGGATTGGTAGCAGTTCTTTAACCAACCCCCACAAGCTGCTTCTGTCGTACGTGTAACAGCATATGAATGTCTTGATATCTGATTTCAATTTGGCTGAATAAAACACGTTGTTTCATTATATGGATACACAGCAGATGCTCAATTCATAGCAAAGGCTACAAACAAGATTTCTGAATGAAAACTTATCTGAGGAACCTAAAGCCTTAGCTTGTGGAGATATGAAAAAAGACTCCAAGCAAAAGAAATTAATCCTTGTTCTGTCAAAATAATTTATGGTAATAAATCTCAGATATTTCCTTTATAATTGACTTCAAGACAGGACACTTACAAAATACTCTCAGACTTGCTGTTTGTATGTAGGCTATCATATTTCTGTGTATGGACAGACATTTCCTATGAACAACAGTCTCTCAATTATATTATTCTTAGGAGCAGAGAAAGTTAATGCATTAATTGCTGTGGTAATTTTGCTTCAAAAGTAATGGAAGTTATTTATACAAGGTAATTTGTTAGCAGCTGCATTATGCCAAGTATGTGACAGATCATCTTTTGTTTCAATTTGAAATTTGCCACTGTTTGTTATAATATTTTACAGGGTAGACTAATAAAATTTTCAGCTGTATTTTTATGTTGGCTTTTTTTTTTGAAAACCTTGTACTTTTTCACTGTCTTCCAGGATCAGAGGAAGTTCCAATGCAGGCTAACAAGTTGCGCTAATTAATGACTTCTGGGCCAATATGGCAGCTAATTGGGAAGCAGTGAGCTCACTCAAGTATGAGAACTCTAGAATGGAGCACAAAAATAGTACAAGGAGTGAATATTCCAGCAGATTTAGATCATTAAACGACTTTGGAAAGAGGTTTTGAATGAAAGCCACAAATGTGACAATTTTGGCCTCCAACTATAGTTCTCACAATAGCCATCTTAAAGGAGTATCGCTGGCTTTATAGTTAAGAAAACCTGGTATTTATTTTACGAGAGATTTTAATACTGTTATGTTAATATTTCTAAAAAATTAATATGGAAATTAGTATGATCTTTTGTTGAGTGTTTTCTTCTCAATCCTTAGCATAAAAATCTAATTGCATTTTGAACAGATGGAGCATTCCGTCTATTAGATATCTACAAAGCTGCTTTCCTTCATATTAGGCATGGAGAAATCAATTTATTAATCTCATTGCTTTGTGGAAAGGGAATTCATTTGTTCATCTATTTACCAGTAATGTGTGAGGAGAAAACCACTCATTCACTCCAAGAATTAAACAAAAAAGCATGTTTTTCACAACATTTTAAAATGCAATCCATCCACCTCAGTTTCTTTACCTTGTGACTTCCCTCAGGTAATCCAACAGCAGACCTATTAATAAATATATAATCGTGGGCATTTTGACTTTGCAAGTGAATAATATCAATCTAGATGCTTTTTGTTTATCACTCCTGATTTCTGACGTCAATAGAAGTGGCTTAATGGTTAGCTGAATTACTATCACTACCACCCAAAGTCATAAGCACCAATTTGAAAAAAGTTACCTGAACACTATAAGAGATGAATGACATTCCAATGGGTTTGTTCACTTTATATTTTTTGCATCCACTACTTTATGAACACAATGTATGTTTAGTCTCTGCCTGTGAATGCAAACTGATTTAATTTGCATTATTGAAAAATTGGAACGCAATTTCCAATTACTATACCTACGCAATGCTCATGTTATTGCTTAATTTAAATCACTATGTCATTTAGAGGCAAAATTTACCAAATTATCAGCAGTACAAAATTCGCTACAAATATATTTAATGAATGCTATAGATTTACATATATCTATCATCAATTATGTTTATCTGTCACTTGCAGGGGAGAAAAAACACTGATAAATCCAAGTTGCTGGGCATGACAGAACTTACCCTGATGTAATGAAGCCCAGGATTGAAGCAATTTGTTGGTCACGATTTGAAGGGATTGACTAGATTCGGCAATAGGAAAGGAAATATGACATGTAATGGAAATGAAACTATCAGGAGGTAAATAGAAAGAGTAACAGCTCCACCCACCGCCTCCAACCTCATCGTTCCCCAACCCTGCACCGCCCGCTTCTATCTCCTTCCCAAAATCCATAAACCTGAATGCCCTGGACGACCCATTGACTCCGCCTGCTCCTGCCCCACCGAACTCATCTCCACCTACCTAAACTCTATTTTCACCCCCTTGGTCCAGGAACTCCCTACCTACGTCCGTGACACCACCCACGCCCTCCACCTCCTCCAGAACTTCCAATTCCCCGGTCCCCAACACCTCATTTTTACAATGGATGTCCAGTCCCTATACACCTGTATTCCCCATGCTGATGGCCTAAAGGCCCTCCGCTTCTTCCTGTCCCGCAGAACTGACCAATCCCCCTCCACCGACACCCTCATCCACTCAGCCGAACTCGTTCTCACCCTCAACAACTTCTCTTTCAATTCCTCCCACTTCCTACAGACAAAGGGGGTGGCCATGGGTACCCGCATGGGCCCAAGCTATGCCTGCCTCTTTGTAGGTTACGTGGAACAATCCCACTTCCGTACCTACACTGGCCCTAAACCCCACCTCTTCCTCCGTTACATTGATGACTGCATCGGCGCCGCCTCGTGCTCCCACGAGGAGCTCGAACAGTTCATCCACTTCACCAACACCTTCCCCCCAACCTGAAGTTCACCTGGACCATCTCCAACACTTCTCTCTCCTTCCTGGACCTCTCTGTCTCCATCTTGGGTAACCACCAAGAAACCGATGTCCATTTCAAGCCCACTGACTCCCACAGCTACCTGGAATACACCTCCTCCCACCCACCTTCCTGCAAAAATGCCATCCCCTATTCCCAATTCCTTCGCCTCCGCCGCATCTGCTCCCAGAATGAGACATTCCACTCCCGCACATCTCAAATGTCTTCATTCTTCAAGGACCGCAATTCCCCCCCACAGTGGTCGAGAACGCCCTCGACCGTGTCTCCCGCATTTCCCGGAACACATCCCTCACACCCCAACCCCACAATAATAACTAAAAAAGAATCCCCCTCATCCTCACATACCACCCCACCAACCTCCGGATCCAACGCGTCATCTTCTGACACTTCCGCCATCTGCAATCAGACCCCACCACCAAAGACGTTTTTCCCTCCCCACCCTTATCTGCCTTCCGGAGGGACCACTCCCTCCACGACTCCCTTGTCAGCTCCACACTCCCCTCCAGCCCCACCACACCTGGCACTTTTCCCTGCAACCGCAGGAAGTGCTACACCTGCCCCCACACCTCCTCCCTCACCCCAATCCCAGGCCCCAAGAAGACTTTCCACATCAGGCAGATGTTCACCTGCACATCTGCCAATGTGGTATACTGCATCCGCTGTACCCGTTGTGGCCTCCTCTACATCGGGAAACCAAGCGGAGGCTTGGGGACCGCTTTGCAGAACACCTGTGCTCAGTTCGCAACAAACAACTGCACCTCCCAGTCGC
>JAHRHZ010000069.1:6473526-6536540 GCA_024137785.1 Ginglymostoma cirratum | reverse complement strand
CCTAACCTGTTTTTCCTCTCACCTATCCCCTCCTCCCACCTCAAGCCCCACCCCCATCTCCTATCTACTAACATCATCCCGCCCCCTTGACCTGTCCGTCCTCCCTGGACTGACCTATCTCCTCCCTACCCCCCTACCTACACTCACCTTTACTGGCTCCATCCCCGCCTCTTCGACTTGTCTGCCTCCTCTCCACCTATCCTCTCCTCTATCCATCCTCTATCCGCCTCCCCCTCTCTCCCTATTTATTTCAACACCCTCTTCCTCTCCCCCATTTCTGATGAAGGGTTTAGGCCCGAAACATCAAGTTTTCCTGCTCCTATGATGCTGCTTGACCTGCTGTGTTCATCCAGCCCCACGCTTGTTATCTCGGATTCTCCAGCATGTGCAGTACCTTTTATCTCTGACAGCATATATTGATGGTGTTTTCATCACTTGCGATCTTGATCTGGAAAACAGTCAACCCCATTTACATCTTGACACCAATTAAAGTGACAATTAAGGTTGAAAAGTTCACCTCAGCATTTATTTTCAAACATTTTGGGTCTCATTTAAATAGTCACTGATGGTTCAGGAAGCAGAAACTAGGATTATCACTGAACCTGTGTGAAGCCACTCATCTGGCAGTTAAATCCACTTGAGAACATGATCAGGAGGAGGTTCAAGGGGCAGAGGAGAATAGTCACCCCAGAACACTTGTTCATTCATTGGCAAAACAATCACTTGCCAGCTTTTATTGCTCACATTTGGAGATGACCGGAAGGTATTGGTAATAGAAAATCAGTCAGGGGTGAAAATAGAAACAAATCCAGGAAATATTGGAGAAACTCACAAGTCTGGTAGCATCTGTGGAGTAAGAAAGGGTGAAAGTTTTGATTATGATATGACTGTTCTTCAGAAAGTGAGAGAGGTAAAAAACATCTGATTGGCTTCAGATGTGGAAAAAGCTGTCGGGCTCACAGCTAATTTAACTGACTTTGATTTTAATTTATGCACAAGGCTTCTGACTGCTTTATTTTAATGATTGTATGTTCTGAGTAATAGGGATTATCCCTCTATTATATTGTAAATAAACATTTCTCTGTCAGCAACATCTACTCAGAATTCCAAACTGAAACATTGAGATAATGATTAAGTTATCCATGCATTCGCTACCTCCTGATTCTGGCTCCCAGTATCATTGTTTCCTCAAGAGTATTTATGTTCAGTCCTAATGACATGGCAATGATGGTGCCTTTTCTGCTCAATACCAGCCTGATTTTCCTTCTCATATTATTTTTCATTTCCTAGCAACCGAACCAATAGGAGATCATAAATTTCCAAAGTATCTCATTAAACTAGGCTTCTTTGATATTTGTATTCTTTTTACAATGACTTGCATGAGTAAAATTGCAATTTAGTTTCTATTACCTATTGTACTACGATATCATGTAACCTTCAGTTTCCTAAAATTGCTAATCTCTCCACGGCTTGATAAATGTGGTCCAACTTAATATATTTTTGAAGAAATGTCATGTAGGAGATGTTACAGTTTCTCCACGGAAATGCCTCATTTTCAGTAACATTTCTGTGAATGTTGCTGAAAGTCTTTTTTTCCCCAATGGCACCAGCTGTTAATGTATAGGGAGAAAAACAGGGCAGTTCTAGATTTCTCAAAAAGCTCTTGTCTTTTTACTTCGCATAGTGGAGAGAGTGCCTACTTTTCGCATTGAATATCCTTGGAGTAAAGAGATCAAAATCAGAGCTGGATTTAAGCAAGCACCCAATGCTCTTCCCTACCAATGAAGCTTAGGCATATTTCTGAAGAATAACACCTTGCTCTTGAATGAACTGCTTACCTAGTTGCAATTAGTATTCCGTTTGCGCTGAATGAGATTGCCAATTTTGGGCCAAACTGCGAGCAGTTTGGTACAGCTACTCAATCCTTATTCCACCTCAGCCTAGGCTCAAATGCACTCATAGAATGACATAACGAAGAAAGAGGCCATTCAATCCATTGTACTTGTGCTGGCCTGTCTTATCCAATTAATTTGACTCACCTGCTGTTTCCCTGCAGCATTGCAAGTTTTCCTTTTTGTGTGCATATCCAATTCCCTTTTGGAACATACCTCCAGTACCTCCACCCTTTCATTTATATCAAAACAAAGATTATAGTATGGCAAGTGAACCAGTTACTCCTTTTATATTTTTCAACTTCTGGGATAGATTTTACTTTCCCTTCACCTACATATACAAAAGTAGTAAAACTAAAACTGAACACTCATTAATAGACAGTACTCTTATTCCTTACAAGCCCACTTTCTCCTGTGGATACCTTGACTTCACTTTCTCCCACCTGACTGCCTCGAAAGATTCTATTGCACGTTCACAGTTTTTGTTTTCATTTCTAACACATCTGTACTTGTGATGGAAGCTTCATACCAATCCTTCCATACACCTTTCTTTCTCCCCAGCTAAGGATTGCCCCCTATGGTGGCTAACTATACCTTCAACATTGCCTGTGTCATTTCCCATTCTCTTTCCCCAAAATACGATAAGGTTCTCCTGATCCTCACCTTCAACCTCACCAGCTTCCACATTCAATGGATCGTTATCCTCTATTTTGACCACCCCCAGTGTGACACCACCACAAAAAGCATCACCAGTTCCCGTTCTAACTGTCTAAAAGAATCGCTCCCTTTGCAACACTCCCCAAACACCCACAGCACCCCATCCACTTCCCCGGCAATAAAAGAAATGTTATTCATGCCCCTTTGTCTCTTCAATCTTCGTCTACTATCCAAGCGCTCTAAGCATTCTTTGCTTTCAATTGAGTATACTTTATTTACTACTCATTATGTGGTCTTTTCTACAATGTGGTGACTCAACATCACTGTTCAGTCTGCAAACATGACCTGGAAGTCCTGAAAACCTGTCATTCCAGACCATCACTCCACATCCACACTGACTCTCTATCATTAACCTAAAAGTCCATTCTGATGAAGGGTCTTTTTAGACTGAAACATCAAGTAGGATTTTCCCAGCCCTGCAGTGGTGTGGGCAATGGTGAAAATGATGGGAAAGTCCATCGAGGATGACAAAATTGGAATCTCAACGATTCAAAGGAAGTTCTAATTTTCCTCTTAAAACTCTAAACAGTGAGTTCTGAATCTCACTATTCAGCAGTGACAAACTTATTTCCATTCATTTGTATCTCAATAATACCTAAATCAATCACAATTCCATGCATTTTCTAATTATCACAGAAACATTAAAAAAAGGAGCAGAAGTAGACCATTCAGCCCTTCGAGCCTGCTATGTCATTCATTAGGATCATGGCTGATCATCCAACTCAATAGCCTGCTTCCACTCTTCCCCATATCCTTTGATCCCATCAGCCCCAAATGTTATATCCAACTGCTTCTTGAAATAGCGCAATGTTTCAGCCTCAAACGCTTTCCATGCTGATTAATTCCACTGGCTTTCCTCTTCCTCTCAGACAATATAAATGTAACTTTTACCTTTAAATTGTTATTGCTCATGAATGTTTCTGATGAGTGCAAGATGAAAAGCCTAAACAAAATGTGTCATAGTTTAGCAATGCTCAAGTTTTGTTACGACCGAACAATAATATCCCTTAATGGGAGGAATAAAGGTGGAAATGTGATGGATTGGAATTCTAGAGCTTAAAACATAGGGAAGCGAAAGCATAAGAGCCTTATGTTCTTATGAGTTACCAATTCTTACCATTCCTTGGCAAAGACATCACTCATTTATTATTGAGAACTATTGCATTTGTGCTTCATATTTTTGTTCTCTCCTGCAAGTGTTACATGTCACTGTTTACCCTGACTCTGTCTAACCTACTTGATTAACTCGAGAATGCTGAAGATTGAATAATGGATAGAAGGGAAAGGAATTGCTGTAAGTTGCAATTATTCCTAAGAATCCTAAGAATTTGGGCCTGAACTTCCCCAAGCTCTGAACTACATAGGCAATGGCGAGCCAGTTGGGACAACATGTCGAGTTTAGGAAGTTCAGCTTCTCTACATTGAGGATAAAAGACGGATTTTCGCACTCAGTATTTTAACAGTGTTGAAAATCTCACTGGTAAGGTATGGGGGTGGGGCAGCATTAACAATCATTATTACCTAATCTAGCCTCATCTATCTACTGCCTGATACATTCCCAGACAGTGGTGAGAAACTAGATGGTACCAAAGCTGACATATAGGTCCAAATGGGTGCCTGACAACTGTGGCTGACTGGCAATTCCTTGAGGCCACCATGTTGGCCAACAATCCCCAACACCGCAGGGCACACTCCCATTGGCAGCGACTGCTTGCACCCTCTCGGCATGCAGTTGGCGTAAGCAAGGCACCACACTTTACTTTACTCAACCTTGCCTTTTCTTCTAGCACAGGCAGCTTGCCATTTCCGGCAGCAATGAACAGACGAGGGGTTCTACCATCAGTCAAGGGTCTGGTCTGTTGTCCTCAGGAAAGGTGGTGAGGTGGAGGAAGGGTAGAGGGCAGGAAGGGCTAGTAATTTGGCGGGATGAGATGGGCAACAGCCATTGAGGGAAGATATTGCATGTAATGTTGAGAGTGTGTGTGCAAAGACATGATTAGTATGAGGTTGAGGTGGCAGAAAGTAGATACTGACATTTCCCCTTACAGAGTACAGAAGATCACTAACATTCTTATGGTATTGTTGAGCATTCCATCAGACTGTGGGCACATCACTGCCCTAAGTGGCTACTTCAGATCAAAATGGCAGCATTTAACATAGCATTTGGCTGGGTTTGACATATGATGTATGCCATAATAGCATTGCTCTGACCCCAGGCCAGCATTTCACCACTGGTCAGTGCAAGGTAGTGCAAGGCTACAGGTAGCGCATCAATACTTAAATAAGTGAGCAGCATAAAATTGTGTGAGAAAAGTAGTTATAGGAAGGATATTATTAAGCTGGAGAGGGTTCAGCAAAGATCTACCAAGATGCTGCATGGAATGGAGGGTTTGAGTTATAAGGAGAGGCTGGATAGGCTGGGATTTTTTTTCACTGGAGCATAGGAAGTTGTGGGGTGACCTTATATAGATTTATAAAATCATGACGTGCACAGATGAGGTGAATAGCAGGTGGCTTTTCTCTAGGGTGGTGGATTTCAAGACGCGAAGGCATATTTTTAAGGTGAGAAGAAAAAGATTTTAAAAAGACAAAGGGGCAATTATTTTTATACAGAGAATGGTCGACTGCTTTTTGTCAGTGATGAAAATGATTTGGATGTGAACACAAGGAGGTATGGTTAGTAAGTTTGCAGATGACACCAAAATTGGAGGCATAGTGGGCAACCAAGAAGATTACCTCAGAGTACAATGGGATCTTGATCAGATGGGCCAGTGGACCGAGGATTGGCAAATGGAGTTTATTTAACATAAATGTGAAGTGCTCCATTTTGTAAAGGCAAATCATAGCAGGACTTCCAACTTAACGGTAAGGTCCTGGGGAGTGTTGCTGAACAAAGTGACCTTGGAATGCAGGTTCATAGTTCTTTGAAAGTAGCGTTGCAGATAGATAGGATAGTGAAGAATGCTTTTGGTATGTTTGCCTTTACTGGTCAATGCTTTGAGTATGGAAGTTGGGCAGTCATGTTGCATCTGTACAGGACATTGGTTAGGCAACTTGTAGAATACTGCATTCAATTCTGGTTTCCTGGCTATAGGGAGGAAGTCATAAAACTTGAAAGGGTTCAGAAAAGATTTACAAGGATGTTGCCAGAGTTGGACGGTTTGAGTGAGAGGGAGAAGCTGAAGAGGCTGAGTCTATTTTCTCTAGAGTGTTAGAGGCTGAGGGGTGACCTTATAGAAGTTTACATAACCATAAGGGGCATTGATAGTGTGAATAACCAAGGTCTTTTCCCAGGTCTGCGGAGTTCAAAACTAGAGGGCATAGGTTTAAGGTGTGAGAGGAAAAATTTAAAAGGGACCGAAGGGGCAACTTTTTCACACAGAGGGCGGTGAGTGTATGGAATGAGCTGCCAAAGGAACTGGGGGAAGCTGATACAATTACAACATTTAAAAGGCATCTGGATATGTATATGAATAGGAAGGGTTTAGAGGGATGTGGGCCAAATGCTGGCAAATGGGACTAGATCAGATTGGGATATCTGGACAGCATGGACAAGTTGGATCAAAGGGTCGGCTTCCATGCTGTGCAGCTCTATGACTCTAAGACTGTATGATTCATTTGTGGAATGAACTTCCAGGGGAAGTGGTGAATATGGATACAGTTACAATGTTTAATAAACATTTGGATAAGTACGTGAATAAAAAATTTGGAGGGATATGGGCCAAGCTCAGGCAGGTGGGATTAGTTTAGTTTCAGATTACAGTCAGCATTGACAGTTTGGACCAAAGGGTCTGTTTCTGTGATGTATGACCCTATGACTCTTGGTCTCCAGTCAGGGATCTGGGATTGAAACCATCCAGAAATTGACACTCAACCAAGATTTATGGAAGCTTAGCTCATGTTTCCACTCTGTGAGAGGGCTATGGCTGATTGACATCATGGCAATCTAGGGATGTGTAAATACAGTTGCTATGTTGTTGGACTAATAATCCATAGGAATGGGCTCATGATTCTTGGAGGCTGAGTTCAAACCCCAACGCAACTGTTAGGGAATTTGCATTTAGTAAATTAATAGAAGCTGGCATTATTAAAAATCACAATGAAACTACTGAATTTGTGTAACAAGCCAACTGTTTGACTCTTGTTTCTTAGAGAGGGATTTCCACCGTCTTTATTTAGTCTGTTCTATACATGATTCCCGACCTAGAGTAGTATGGTAGACTCTTAACTGACCCCTCTGAATTAGTCTAACTGGTTGTACTAAGCTGCTGCAAAATTGTATAATAAATGTAAGGCAGATACCACTGGGTCAAAAATGTGGCTTGTCACCATTTAATTGGGATGAGCAACAAATGATGCCCAGGATGTCCATTAGACAGAGACACAAATAATAAAAAGAATTCATCAAAAGGCAACAAGCTGAACCTCCCAGTATCCACCTCATATTCTTAATACATGGAAATAACATCACAGCTTTAAAGAAATTGCATTAATATATCAATATCAATTAATTTCCAGTCCCTGAACAAAATGATCACTGCTGTTATCAGTTTTAATTAAGAAAGCCCTCATTCTTTGAACATTTTGAAACAGTCATTTCTTAAAAGACATTTGTTCTGTTGTTCTGTTTGACATGGCTTGCTGTGCAATTTGACATTAAAATGATTTGGGATTCACCAGCTGAGTCAAAATTATATTATCGTCAGATGACAAAATAAATTCGGTCAGGTTGCAAATTAACATCCCCGTATATATTATTGGTTACAAATACATTTATGGGAAATATTTAATTACTGGCATCAGTCTTAATTATTTTTCTACCATTTCCTATCTCTAGTCTCCCTGCATCATTCAACTAGGGGTCATTAATAGACGTTCTTGAATCTAATAAGGAACTCTGGAGAAGCTTCTTTTTCAGAGAGCAGTAAGAAGAGGGTTCTCCAAACTTTCCACAAGGGGAGATCATATTTTAGCTGTTCTCTGTCTGGGAGAGCCAGTGTTAAAATTTCAGAACAGCAAGTGTGAATTTCAAAGTAAAATTACAAAGCAACAAATTGATCATTTAAATGTTTAATTAATAAAAGTGGCCATTAAAAAGTAAAAACCAATGGTGCTAATGCAAAAAAAAATTCACTGGCTTTTTGGTTATGAAGGAGATGTAGAGAGAGATAGTCCTAAGCACTAGGGAAGAGGAGGGGACCAGGGTTGTGCTAAGGAGTTGGGTGTATCTAATACTGACTTTGTATTCATCTCTGGTGACAAATATTCAAAGCTGGCCTTCATATAGGAGTGCTTGCCTTTCAGCACAGTGTTTCCTTCTCTCCTAGCCTGGATAGAGATTAACAGAGGGAAACATGGAAGGGAGGATTTGAACATGTGTCCATCTCACTCAGTCTGAGAATTCACACACTCGCTTCCTCTTGAGCACACACCCTTCCTTCATTCCCCCTTCAACCCCAAGCACCCACTCTCCTTATCTTTTACCAACCAGTATTCTGTCTATCACCGATACCCACTCTACCACCCTCCTACACTCTCTCTCTCCCTGCATCCTTCACTCATTCCCTCTGGCTTGCTCCCATTTTTGTTCTCTCTCTCTCTCTCCCTCACTCACAGACTCACAACCTCATTTACATCCTCTGTGGCCCATGAGGTTTCAAGACTGTGGACTTTGTAGTGTGTTTGTGTTCTCCTTGTCTCACACTCAAGCTGCCCCGAGTCAGCTCACACCATTGGTGTTACTGCTGTTCCTCATAGACCCCTTGGCCCATTCTGCCACTTTATGCTCATTTAATGGACTTGGCAGTTACATAATCAGTAGTAAGGGAGTGCAGGCACACACTGAGGGTGAGTGGACCCTGTGGACACTAAAGAGGAGCCATTCACTTGCACATTCTTTGCTGCTTGTCCCATCAGAGTCCACTTCTGTCCTGCGTTTACTGATGACAGGCTCTCTCAGCTCCTGACCTCAGTACAGCCTTCAGCCAAACATTGTCAAAAGAGCTGAACTCGTGAAGTGAAGTGACATTGACTGCCCTTGATACCAAGACAACATTTCACTGAGGATAGTATCAAGGAGCTCCTGCAAAATTGAAGTTTTCTGTTTATCACAAACATACCAAACATGCAAGGATTGGTCAAACAATAATGCAACTTCATTATTTGAAGATAAGACTATACCTGTTAGTTGGGAAGCTGTATAGACATGGCTGGACTGCTGCTTAATTCTGTTTGCAGAATGATGGGATTGTACATCATATCCTTTCTCCTGGTCATCAATGACAAATTGCAGGTCAAAATATCAATTCTTAAAGACACATGTACATCACATCACAACAAAATCCATGGAAATCTCTGTGCAGGTTAGGGTCATTCCTAATGCAAAGGAAAATATTGTGGTTGTTGCCCGCCAATCATTCAAGCCCCAGAACATCAGTCTCCCTGTGAGGAGAAGTTCATGGAAATGGTTAGGGAAGAGAAGGATCGCTGATGCTCTAGTGGGAAAGCATAGCTTACCAGAGGGGTCTGTGCTGGGGGCCCTATTGTTTGTCGTTTATATAAATGACATAGATAACTGTCTGGGGTATTGGATTAGTAAGTTTGCAGATGCTACAAAGATTGGTGGTTAACAGTGAGGTTGAGTATCTTAGACTATAAGAAGATACAAACCGAATGCCCAAATGGACAAATAAGCGGTAGATGGAGATTGTAGTACTTGTCTGCCTCCTCTCCACCTATCCTCTCCTCTATCCATCCTCTATCCACCTCCCCCTCTCTCCCTATTTATTTCAGAACCCTCTTCCCCTCCCCCATTTCTGATGAAGGGTTTAGGCCCGAAACGTCAAGTTTTCCTGCTCCTATGATGCTGCTTGGCCTGCTGTGTTCATCCAGCCCCATGCTTGTTATAAGCGGTAGATGGAATTCAGCCCTGAAAAGTGTGGAGCGATACACTTTGGAAAAAAAATAATTTGACAAGAATGTATTCAATGAACTTGGCACTAGGAAACCTGGGGAACAAACAAACTTTGGTGTGTTTATTTATAGATCTCTGAAGGCTGAAGGCTATGTTAGAAGGGTCATTAAAAAGGCATATGGGACACTTGCCTTTACAAATCAAAGCACAGATTACAAAAGCAGGGAAGTCAGGTTGGAGGTAAGTAGAACTTTGGTGAGGCCACAGCTCGAATACTGTGCAGATCGCCACATTACAGGAAGGATGTGATTCCCCTGGAGGGAGTGCAGAGGACATTCACCAGGATGCAGTCTGGGATGGAAAATTGAAGTTACGAGGAAAGGTTGGATAGGCTTGGGATGTTTTTATTGGAGCAGAGAAGACTAAGGGAAGATCTGATTGAGGTGTATAAGATGGGCATGATTATCTTAATCTGATTCACTGTGGATCAGAAGCAGCTAAACCCCTTAGTTGAAGGGTCAGTCACAAGGGGACACAGATTCAGGATGACAATCAGGACGTTAAGGGAGATGTGAGGATAAACATCCAGAGGGTGGTGATGGTCTGGAATGCACTGCCTGGCAGAGTGGTAGAGATGAATGACCTCACATCCTTTAAAAAAGTACCTAGATGAGCACTTGGGACGTCATAATATTCAAGGTTATGAGGCAAGTGCTGATAAATGGGATTAGATTGAAGCTCAGGTGCTTCTCATGTGTTGATGCAGACTTGATGGGCTGAAGGGCCCCTTTTACACTGTATAATTCTATGATTCTAAGCTGTGCTGTGCTGCTTTCCCATTACCATTGGTCCTAACTCATGCTTATTCTGTGTAAGCTTGTATCCATCTTCTGCATCTAATTCTCTTTCTTCTTTTATGTAGGCACCAAATGAACCTCCTTGAAGAAAAGGCCATTCCAGAGACTCTCAGCTCCAACTATACGTCTGATGAGCCTCAGAAGATATATTGCAAAGTGTTGACCTGTATCCTCCACCAGCTCAGTGACTTTCTCAATCTTTCAAATTCTCAGAGGACCTAATAATGTTGTTTTCCCATGTGGGAGCATCTACAACCAAAGGGCAGAATCTCAAAGCAAGGCATCACACATCTAAGACAGAGATGAGGAAGACTTTCTTCTCTCAGAGGGTTGTGAGTCTTTGCAAATCGTTACTGAAGATGGCTCTAGAGGCTGGGTCATTAAGGATATTCAAGGCTAAGATTTTTAACCAATAAGGGAGTCAAGGATAATTGGGAAAAGGCAAGAAAGTGGAGTTGAGGATTATCAGATCAGCCATGATCTCATTGAATGCACTTGATGACCTACTTCTGCTCCTCTGTCTATGGTCTCACTTCACCTCATTGGGTAATCTCTCCAGAGTCGATTGAGAAGGATACTTTGGACAGCACATCTGCAACTCATCTCTGCAAATGGTTGAGAAAGAAATGCCAGAAGTTTCTGGCACTTGGAGGATTTTTGTAGACCAGACATTTGCTCAACCTCAGACAAAACGTATGCCCTTGCCCATGACCATTAGTAACTTACTGTAATACAGAAACAGAAATAGGAACGTGTGCCAGAGGCTGGGACAAAGGAGTTGGTCAATGATCTCGCTACAGTGGTGGCACCAGCCTTCAAGCAGTTGGATCTGTCAGGACAGATTGGCAACAGCATGGTCCATCAGTTAGGCTGATGTGGGGACCTCATCACCATGCTTTAGCCATGGGCACTCAGTATTAAAGGCAAAGTTACCGCTGGATGAAGAACCTTGGCCTCACTTCATTCTCCTTCCTCTCAGGGAGACAGGGCAATGTCATAGGGAGGAGGGACACACAGGAACCTCCAATTCTTCTTATCAGGACATTCCAGGACCTCTGTGCCCATCCACTTTCCTCCTGTCTATGATTCCAAAGGCAGCAGCAGCATAGAGGCAGGAGACCTGGGACTTCCAGACTGAAAGGCACTGGGCACAGCTGCCAACATTTTTAAAGTCAACAGTGAAATGATAGCTAATATTCTTCATCGAGATCTCATTTATACTAGCTCATGTAACAATCAAATGAGAGATGGGCGATATAGTACTGAAGATTTCATTGAACCTTTATCACAGCTGTTGGTATTCACCCATGGACACTGAAATCACAGGGACTTGTATGTCTGAGCTCAAGCTATGTAATTTAGATGTGCTGTGGCAAACGTCATTTAGCATGCCACGCTACAAGAGAAGTAAGTAAGATGGAGACAGAGAGATTTAAACCCTTAACTCATTTGTCATAATATTGTTATGACTTCATGAGAATGTCCCTTAACGCTATATCACCTATCTACTTTGTCACACAACACAACAACCCTGGATTTCACAAAGAAATACATCATTGTTCATAGGTACAGATCATCAATTCAATAATTATATAGTCAGGTCTAAACAGAGCTAACAAGATTAGTCAAATTTTGATAACTAATCCTTCTCTGGTGAACATATACCCGTCTGGAGATGTCCATGTTATTCTTGGTTGCACTCGGCAGACAACTTCATTATTTTGCTGCAGGTTCCTGTCACTCAGCGTTATCACACAGTCACCATCTCCCTCACTCCCTGTGGCATGGTTGGTACATCATACATTGGTCTGAGCTGGATTCTGTTCCTTCGCAACGCAATACCACGATCGATAGTGACCTGGGCCGGTTACACATTTTAGAAATCTTTGTTGGTACCTAAGTTTCTGTGACTGATTTTCTGACTCACACTCTCTGTTCAGTGCATTGTTCCACCTGCTCACAGATGGTGTATTTCTTTCATTCTCATCAATGTTTGTTGGCATCAGTGCACATCCCACGCTATGCGCCGCTTTAATTAGCATGTGCCCAGAGAAAATGTTTCAGGGGCACACAAGCCTGAGGGATCATGGAGATTGAGTCCCATAAAGCTGGGGAAATGGGCATTCGAGGCTAGGGATGAATGCTTTCAGACCTGGGAAAGAACCTGAGAGGAATTGGGATGGGGGTGACAGAGTTGAGAAGAGAGTTTGGGGGAGCGGTGGAGAAAGATAAATGAGGGTTAGAGGGTCTCTGGGGTCCATCTTGTCACCTCGGCTTCTGGGATGTCTTCCCTCCTCGCTTCAGCGTATTCATCCCTCCACCCCCTGTCCGATGTCCCCTCTCCCCACTGCTGAGCCCCATTTCAAAATCACATATGCTTCACTACACAAAACCACTTGAACTATTGAAGCACCATTTCTGCATCTCTAAATCCAGGGCATGCCATCTCGGTCAGCTCAATTTGTGAAGAGCACAGCATACCACAATGATACAATACACCTTTTCTGCATATTTTCTGCAAGGAATGGTCCAGACATTGAAACCTCATCCTCAGGACATCTACACTAACCAAAACAAAAAAAAAATACAAATAACTGCTGATGTAAATCAGAAACAAAAAAAGAAATTGCTGGAAATTCTCAGCAGGTCTGGCAGCATCTGTAGGGAGAAAGCAAAGTTAACATTTCAGGGCCAGTACCCCTTCTTCAGGTCTAATAAACTCTTATAAAAAAGAGCCACAGGAACTATGGTGATTTTCACTAATGAGCAGGGAATAACCATTCAAGCATAAGATTCAGAACATGTCATCTAAAACTCAGAGCTAAATTGTAGCGTTTTCTTGACGTTGAGAATCTGGTTTTCTTCTCTCTTGCCCTGTAGTCATCCCGTTCGCCATTATTCTCATCACAGAAGAGGGAATGCTTCTGCTCAACATTTCAGATTCCCAGCAACCATGGAATTCCGTTTTCAGCTAGGGAAAATGTTGAAATTGCAATATTGAGAGATAAGGCGATGGTGTGGGTAAACAAGCCTATGAGTGGTTGGTGAATTTTTTTTATTGTGAGTTAAGGTACAGACAGCAAAGCCTTCAAGGGGCATAATTTCTATTGGTTATTTGCATGTTATATCAGGTTTTTTGGTCCCTTTTCCTTTCTGTAAAACTGTAATGAACTACTTCTGTCTTTTGAGAATTAAAATCGTTGATGCAGAATTACTGCATGTAGGCATGGCCAATGATCCTTGATGAAATGAGAACTTTAAACAATGTAATAAAAAGACTAATTCGCTTTAGAATCTGTCAGTCTTGAATTTTGTGATCATGGGACCGTGGCGTTTGCTTTGGAATGTTGCATTTCACACTGAAATCAATCACAAGTCAAAACCTCCTCAGAAATCTGAACAGCCTGAATGCTACCTTGGGAGAAGCTGGAAAACAGTTATACAGACATGAGGCTGTTCTTGATATTCAAAAAGCACTCATCAATATAGAGCAAGATGAGCAGTTCACCTTGTTCAAAACAGCACAACAATGCCGGGTAGAATTGTAACTGAATTTAGCAGACTGAACGCCCCCAAGTTTATGTGGGGCTGAGATTTTACTCCACACTAATTTTTGTACGTCACTGACTATGCACAAGAAGACAATTGTGTTTTATATTGCAACAGCAAGGGCACAGATAACTTCATTGTGAAGCACTTTGAGATGACCTGAAGTTACCAATTGTAGCCCAGCAATGCTGCGGATCAGCTAGTTCAGTTGGCTGGACAGCTGGTCTGCAATGCAGAGCGATGCCAACAGCATGGGTTCTGTTCACACATGGGCTGATATAATCATAATGGTTCTACCTTCCTAAATGTCGCCTGTGGTATAGCAACCTTCAGGTTAACATCACTGCCAGTTGTCTCCTTCTAGTGGGACTCTGGTGACATTACTTTACCTTTTATATTGTAGAAATACGATCCTCTCGTTCATTGTTCAGCCCTACCACACACTGTTATACGTATCACCAGGATATTGAGATATTGCAACTTAATATCCTGTACCAAGTTGTCATGTTTTAGCAGTTTCACCAATGTTTGTATCCCTGAATGAACCATAGACTAGTCAAACCCCATTCCTAATCTGTCACCTTTCTAATGAAACAAACTCGATCCGTTGAGTCTTGCAATTTCACTCCATCACTGGTGTCTCTTGGAAAAATATGGGAGAGCTCTTCACATTGTTACTAGCACAGGGAGAAGTTCTGAAACGGTAACTCGGAGTTTTTCTTCACAAATACTTGCAGACCTGCTGAGCTTTTCCAGCAACTTCTGTTTTTGTAGCACAGGGAGAAGACTGACATCAAACAAGCTCAAACAATTCTGTGCTAACTTACTGCAGCAGCAAAATTAAACAGAGAAAGAAGGCTGTGGTTGGTGAAAGGAAAGGGAGACTGTGCACAGAGACACCTGTTAGGGTAGGCAACAGCCTAGTGGTATTATTACTAGACTATTGATCCAAATACTCAGCTAATGTTCTAGGGACACGGGTTCAATTCCTGCCATGGCAGATGCTGGAATTTGAATTCAATAAATAAAAAATCTGGAATTAAGAATCTACTGATCACCATGAAATTGTTGTCGATCGTCCTTCAGGGAAGGAAATCTGCCACCCTCACCTGGTCTGGCCTACATGTGACTCCAGACCCACAGCAATGTGGTTGACTCTCAGTTGCCCTCTGAAATGGCCTAGTAAGCCATTCAGTTGTACCAATCGCAACAAAGTCTTAAAAAAATGAAATAGGATGGATCACCTGGCACCAACCTAGGCACTGGAAAAGACAATGGCAGAAACAGCCCTGTCAACACTGCAAAGTCCTCCTCACTAACATCTGGGGGTTAGTGCCAAGATCAGGAGAGCTGTCGCACGGACTAGTCAAGCAACAGCCTGACATAGTCATACTCACAGAATCAAACCTTACAGACAATGTTCCAGACACCACCATCACCATCCCTGGGTATATCCTGTCTCACTGGCAGGACAGATCCAGTAAAAGGGGTGGCACAGTGGTATACAGTCAGGAGGGTGTTGCTCTGGGAGTCCTCAACATTGATTCTAGACCTTATTTGGTCTCATAGCTTCAGGTTAAAAATGGCAAGGAAACCTCCTGCTGATTACCACATACCGTCCTCCTTCAGCTGATGAATCAGTACTCCTCAATGTTGAACAACACTTGGAGGAAGCACTGAGGATTGCAAGCGCACAAAATGTACTCTGGCTAAGGGATTTCAACGTCCACCACCAAGAGTGGCTCGGCAGCAGCACTACTGATCGAGCTGGTCGGGTCCTAAAGGACATAGCTGCTAGACTGGGTCTGCAGGAGGTGGTGAGGGAACCAACAAGAGGGAAAAACATACTTGACCTCATCCTTACCAATCTGCCGGCTGCAGATGCATCTGTCCATGACAGTATCGGTAAGAGTGACCATCGCACAGTCCTTGCGGAGACAAAGTCCCGCCTTCACATTGAGAACAACCTCCATTGTGTTGTGTGGCATTATCACCGTGCTAAATGGGACAGACTTCACACAGATCTAGCAACTCAAGACTGGGCATCCATGAGGTGCTGTGGGCCATCAACAGCAGCAGAATTGTACTCTAGCACAATTTATAACCTCACGGCCCGGCATATCCCCCACTCAACTATTGCTATCAAGCCAGGGGATCAACCCTGGTTCAATGGAGAGTGCAGGAGGGCATGCCAGGAGCAACACCAGGCACATCTGAAGATAAGGTGTGATAAGATAAGACCTGGTGAAGCCACCAATCAGGCCTACTTGCACACCAAACAGTATAAGCAGTAAATGACAGACAGAGCTAAGCGATCCCACAACCAATGGATCAGATCTAATCTCTGCAGTCCTGCCACATCCAGTCATGAATAGTGGTGAACAATTAAACAACTCACTGGAGGAGTTGGCACCACAAATATCCCCATCCTCAATGATGGAAGAGCCCAGCACATCAGTGCTAAAGACAAGACTGAAGCATTTGCAGCAATCTTCAGCAGAAGTGCCGAGTGGATGTTCCATCTCGGCCTCCTGCAGTGGTCCCAGTCTTCAGTCAATTCAATTCACTCCACGTGATATCAAGAAACGGTTGGAGACACTGGATACTACAAAGTCTATGGGCTCTGACAAGATTCCGGCAATAGTACTGAAGACTTAGGTTCCAGAACTTGCTGCTCCCTTCGCCAAGCTGTTCCAGTACAGTTACAACATGGTATCTACCCAACAATGTGGAAAATTGCCCAAGTATGTCCTGCCCACAAAAAGCAGGATAAATCCAACCCGGCCAATTACCGCCCCATCAGTTTCCACTCGATCATCAGTAAATTGATGGAAGGTGCCATCAACGGTGCTATCATGCAGCACCTGCTCAGCGATAACCTGCTCAGTGACGCCCAGTTTGGGTTCCACCAGGGCCACTCAGCTCCTGATCTCATTACAGCTTTGGTTCAGACACGGACAAAAGAGCTGAATTCCAGAGGTGAGAGTGACAGCCCTTGATATCAAGGCTTCATTCGACCGAGTGTGGCATTAAGGAGCCCTCATAAAACTGGAATCAATGGGTATCAGGGGGCAAACACTCCGGTGGTTGGAGTCATACCTGACACATAGGAAGATGGTTGTGGTTGTGGGAGGTCAATCATCTCAGCTCCAGGACATCTCTGCAGGAGTTCCTCAGGGTAGTGTCCTAGGCCCAACCGTCTTCAGAGACTTCATCAATGACCCTTTCTCCATCATAAGGTCAGACGTGGAGTTGTTCGCCAACGATTGCACAATGTTCAGCACCATTCACGACTCCTCAGATACAGAAGCAGTCCATGTTCAAATGCAACAAGATCTGGACAATATCCAGGGTTGGGCTGACAATTGTCAAGCGACATTCACACCACAAAAAGTGCCAGGCTATGAGCATCATGAATAAGAACCAATCTAACCACCACCCATTGACATTCAATGGTGTTACCATCACTGAATCCCCCACTATCAACATCCTGGGGGTTACCATTGACCAGAAACTCAACTGGACTCACCACATTAACACAGTGGCTACAACAGCAGGTCAGAAGCTAGGAATACCGCAGCGAGTAACTCACCACCTGACTCCTCAAAGCCTGAAGCGTCATCGGCAAGGCACAACTCAGGAGTGCAATAGAATACTCCCCACTTGCCTTTATGAGTGCAGCCCCAACAACATTCAAGAAGCTTGACACAGTCCAGGACAAAGTAACCCGTTTGATTGGCACTACATCCACAAGCATCCACTCCCTCCACCACCGACACTCAATAGCAGCAGTGTGTACTATCTCCAAAATGCACTGCAGAAATTCACCAAAGATGCTCAGACAGCACCTTCCAAACCCACGACCACTGCCATCTGTAAGGACAAGGGCAGCAGATATATGGGAACACCACCACCTTCAATTTCCCCTCCAAGCCACTCACCATCCTGACATGGAAATATATCACCTTTCCTTCACTGTTGCTGGATCAAAATCCTGGAATTCCCTCACTAATGGGATTGTGGGTCAACCCAGAGCAGGTGGACTGCAACTGTTCAAGAAGGGAGCTCACCACCTTCTCATGGGCAACTAGGAATGGGCAAGAAATGCTGACCCTAACAGAAAACACTCACATCCCACAAATGAATACAGAAAAAATCTAATCTTTGGTTGGACTTCCCAGCGATTAATGCACCCAGCATGTACTAGTTAATCCTGTTAGAGGCCAATTCAATACAGTTGCTTCTTTCAATCAGGTTCAAGTGATTTTATTCCTTCTGGGTGCAGGAAACAGTCATGTTTTAGTGCACTAATGGAATATCCACATGAGCTCCCTACAAAATATAGTGCATTTTGGAAATTGTACAAAAAACACAGGCAAAGTTCCATAGATCCAAACTGTGCAAGGTGTAAAGATCAATTTTAGTTGATTAATGGTAAATTTATGCGCAATTGCATTATTCTTTGCATAAGTGCGCGGTCCATGAGCTAAGACAAAATTAAGCAAGTAAGGATGGTTATATATTTTCCTCATGAGTAATATTTTCTCGCACATTGCACACCCATTCACCAAGCCAAAACACTCAAACACGCTGCCCATTCCCCTCGTGTCTGTGTGGTTTCCTCTGGATGCTCCAGTTTCTTCCCACAGTCCAAAGATGTGGATGTTTGGTGGATTGGCCATACTAAATTGCCCACAGTGTTGAGGGATGTGGGGGAATAGCTGGATTAGCCATGGGAAATCCAGGGGTTACAGGGATAGGGTAGGGGGCTTGGTCTGGATAGAATGTACTTTGGAGGGTCAGTGTAGCCTCAATGGGCCGAATGGCCTGCTTCCGCACTGTAAGGATTCTACTGTTCCAAGACACCTAAAACACATACAATTGCCTGTACACCATTCTAGTGTGAGGTTTTTGGTGTATTGGCCCAATTTGATAACCCTTTCATTTTGCAGTAGTAGTGACTAGTTAACAGTGAGGGATGGGAACTGGCAGAAATTTCTGCTGTGGTCCAGTTGTCATGTTTCACACAGCTGCTAAAAACTGAGAGAATTGAGTTGAGTGGGGAGCATCAATTGAGCCAGAACTTTCAAATGATAAGGTGATGTAATGTACATTGGCTGATAGGAAAGCCCATTAGGACATCAAGTAACTATACTTTTATGTGCCTTGAGCTGCAACCATAAACAACCCTCTACAGCGATACAGAAATATAACAACATGCAAAGTTGATATTCTAATAAGACAGATCACCCCATTCAAAAGCCAAGTTGTCATGGGCTGGTTGCAGCTTGTATATAGAGAAATAGCAATTAACAGCAAAATTCCGAGCAGATTTCATTATCCTCCACAACAGCTCCCTTTTTGAACCAGCTTTGTGACATTTCCTATTCCATTACTATGAAGTGTGTGTGTGTGTTTGTGTGTGCGTGCGCGTATGTCTGTGTGCATGTGTGTATTTGTGTTTGGGTGTGCGCGTGTGTTTGTGTGTGTGTGTCTGTGTTTGTGTGTGCGTGAGAGAGAGAGAGATTGGAGCCTTACCCTTATGTTATTTTGATGTGTTTAAGTAAAATAAAGATAACTCATTTCTTTAATCAACACAAGCAAAGCTGTCCAATTGGTTCTTCAATGATCAAAGTGCCAAAGCAGCTAAGTGCTCACTAAATTGGCAAGAGTATCCTTTTCAAACAAAAACAAATCATGTTGCTGCCAAGGGTGGAGAGATCAAAAAGCCATTCATCCACTTCTCACTTGAGTCTAACAGACTATGTTTCAGCACTGTCTCCAATTCCAAACAGCCAAATTTTAATCTCCAGTGACAAAGGAACACTGCAAAAACTTCCCATAGCATAGCGTCAATTATTAAGGCTCTTCTGCATCAAGAAATGCAAAACTAAAGAATTTCATTTCCTTTGATGTGGATTCATCTGTATATATTTTTAAATACTTTACAATTTATGTTCTATTCTCTACTTTGCAGCACCCCTGTACAGTCAAGTGACCATAGGCCCAAAAGTCGGCAGGTTCACCCACAGCCAGAAAATTAGCCAAACTATTGACCAAATTAAACAGCAGCCAGCAGCTATCAGCTACAGAAAACAGTGGAAACCAAGCTCTAGAGGTTACAAAGGTAATGGGGGATCCATTTACAACCAGACCAAGGATTGTGTATTGAAGAAATTTTGATCGTACTTTCTAACACCTCGACTTCCAGCCAGTGCCTGAGGCTGTCCATTTTACACCTCCCTGATGTGGTAACAGTGAAGGCTAGTGATGTGACCCCATTGGATGCTATGAAACCCTTTCATGACCCCAGTGGCCGAAGGCAGATTGCTGTGATTAATATCTTTTCGCAGATGGATAGAGCTATATAGAGGGTAAATATCGTGGGAATTTGGCAAATGCTCAAATATGGTGTTTTTAAAGGAATATTTTGTTAATAAGATTGAGTTGAGCTGAAAACTGAATTCTATGTTCCTCCGTCTGCCTCACTTTGGATAAAGTGTTTTTAACACAAAAACTGGATGAAATGTTCAAGGCACGGACAATACCCGTGCTAATGTATTTTATACTTCCTTAACACTCTGCCTGGAAACCTCTCTTCAACTCCTCTGTCATGGATAATATATGTCTTCCTCTGAGCATATCGATATCAAAGATTCTCATGAAAATCGAATGTGGTAAGTCACAGGTGTGTAAACTGACTGACATCTGACGGTCCCAATCTGAAAAAACAAACATTCCTGTGACATTCTTTTTCACTCAGAAAAGAACCCATGTTTGCCATATGCTGCATTTTGCCCCTGACACTGAAGCCAAACACAGCAAAAAATCACAGGCAGCCACATTTCCCTATAGTATATCTGACTGAGATAACTCCACTGAAATCCGTCTCAGCAAGCAAACAAAATACTTACTGGCACTGCACAAAGCATTTCTGGAATAACGCAGTGAATAAATTCAAATTAAGAGAAAGGGCTTGAAACAAGGCACTGATAGACATCTGCAAACCCAAAGCATTACTAACAACACTGAACATGGTTGACATGCCTCTCTTTCATCAGTCTAAAGTGTTTTACAATGCACTGTGACTCAAAAGCATGAGCGCAACTTGGGAAATGTTATCGGATATTTGGAGCATTTTCAAAACCGTAAAAAAACCGGAACTGTACAGGAACAAAGAGGTTTGGGAATCCAAGTATGTTATTAAAAGCAAGTGGGAAGGTATCTCTTTGGCAGATGCTGAGGTAGTGTCACTTCATCTATGTCAGGATGATATGTCAGGAAGATTGCCAATGTCTGTAAACAAAAGTCCTTGTAATCTTTTAGGATCTGTTCAGCAGTAAATGACTTCATAGCCTGTAAAACACCACAAACCTCTTCTGACAGGTGTCTGGTTACCAGTTCAAACTTCAGGCTTGTTTGGGCTGAAATCAGTGGATTTTGTCTGACACCTATGATCTGGAAGTCCAGACCTCCATTCTGATCCTTTGTATTGGGCTTCATATAACCTCTTAGAATGTCTGTCGTTCCTTTGTATATAGTCTTGGTCTTAGCTTCAAGGGCTTCCTTTTTTTTGTCATCAACTTAAATCTCATTCAAGGCGTTGGTGAGATTGCATTAATATTGTGTCCAGTTTTGGTCTCCTTACTTGAGGAAAGATGTAATGGCAGTGGAGGCAGTTCAGAGGAGGGTCACCAGGTTGATTCTAGGGATGAAAGGGCTGTCATACGAGGACCAGTTGAATAGCTTGGGCTTGTACTCGCTGGAGTTCAGAAGAATGTTGGGGGAACTGATTGACGTATGTAAAATGATAAAATGGATTGATAAGGTAGACATTGAACAGCTGTTCCCCCTTGTGGCACAGTCTCACAGCAAGATGTCACAGATATAGAGTGAGAGGAGTTAGGTTCAAAACTGAGATGAGGAGAAGCTACTTCTCTCAGAGGGTTGTGAATCTGTGGAACTCACTGCATTTCTCCAAACACTCCTTCCTGACATTAATCCGTACAATTAATGCTGATGGCACAGCGTGGACCTGGAGGAGCACAGCAGGTCAGGCAGCATCAGAGGAGCAAGAAAGTTGACGTTTTAGGTCGGGACCCTTCTTCAGAAATCAAATCCCGACCTGAAAAGTCACCTTTCCCGCTGCTTTGATGCTGCCTGGCCTGCTGTGTTCTTCCAGCTCCACACTGTGTTGTCTCTGACTCCAGCATTGGCAGTTTTTACTATCTCTGATACAATTAATGTTGCTGGGATTCCCTCAAAGCATGGGCCTCCCATTCCTTCAGCAATCAGGATGAAGCCCTTAAGTGTCAGTATGCTCATGGGAAGAAGATCACCTTCAATTCCCCTTACCACATAGATTTTCAGATGGCTGTTGAAGGAAGACACGTCAGCAGTATGAAGGACACCCATTGGATGTTACGGGGAAAACTGCCTTCAAGCCCACTTGGATGGGAATGTAGAATTGAGCCAAGAGAAACTATGTCCTCAACTGGAGGAATCAAGAACAAAAGGAGATAAATTTATAGTTAAGTCTCTCAAGGGCAAAAACTCAGGAAACATTTTTTACATCGGGGTAGCAAAAGTCGAGAAATGTCAGACCGAAAGGAATTGGGAGAATTAGACTCTCACAATCTGCGATCATTAGACTTATTTGATTTTATTTGATTTGATTTGTTTTGATTTGATTTGATCTATTATTGTCAATGTACCGAGATAGAGTGCAAAGTATTGTTTTGCATGCTAAACAGACAAATCATGCCTTACATAAGTACATCAGGGTAATAGAACAGACTGCAGACAAAGGTCAACTCTAATTCATGAGAGATCCATTCATAAGTTCTAATGCAGCAGGGAAGAAGTTGTTCTTAAGTCTGTTGGTACGTGTTTTCAAACTTTTGTACCTTCCACCCGATGGAAATGGGTTGAAAAGAGTATAACTGGGGTGGGAGGAGCCTTTGATTACGTTAGCTGTATTTCCCGAAGCAGTGGAAAGTGCAGACGGAGTCTATGGAAGGAAGGCTGGTTTCTGTGATGAACTGGGCTGCATTCACAACTCTCTGTAATTCTTTGCAGCTGTGGGAAGAGCAGTTGCCATACCCACACTGTGATACAGCCGGATAAAATAGTTTCTATGGTACATCTATAAAAATTGATAAGAATCCTTGTGAACATTCTGAATTTCCTTAGCCTGATGAGGAAGTCGAGGTGTTGATGTGCTTTTTTGTATGTAGTATCAATATGGATGGACCAGGACGGATTGTTGGTGATATCTACTCCTCGGAACTTGAGCATCTTCACCACCGACACGTTAGCACAACTGATACAGACAGGCCGTGTCCTCCACTCCATTTCCTAAAGTGCAGACATTAAGGGAGAGATTGTTATATTATTTTGGTGAATTAAAGGATGTGGAGTCGAAGAGGTGTAACAAGTTTGACGTATCATTCAACTCAATGATGGTACAACTTGAGTGGCCGAGTGGCCCGCTCCCATTCCTAATTTTTGAATCATTGAATCCCTACAGTGTGGAAGCAGGCCATTTGGCCCATCAAGTCTACACTGACCCGCTGAAGAGCACCCCACCCAGGCCCACCCTCCTATTGCACCACTGCATATCCCACATCTAATCTATCTAATTTACACATCTCTGGACAATATGGGCAATTTAGCATGGCAAATCCATCTAACTTGCATAACTGTGGGCTCTGGGAGGAAACCAGAGCGCCCAGAAGAAACCCATGCAGGCATGGAGAGAGTGTACAAACTCCACACAGACCATCACCCAAAGCTGGAATCAAACCCGGGTCCCTGGTGCTGTGAGGCATCAGTGCTAAACAGTGGGCCAACTTGCTGGCCTTATGTTATGAGATTTTTTCATACTTCATAAATTTTCTAGAAACATAAGTGGATTTATTACAAGGATAAGAGATAAAATGTACTGCAGATGCTGGAGAATCCGAGATAACAAGCTTGGGGCTGAATGAACACAGCAGGTCAAGCAGCTTCATAGGAGCAGGAAAACTTGATGTTTCGGGCCTAAACCCTTCATCAGAAATGGGGGAGGGGAAGAGGGTTCTGAAATAAATAGGGAGAGGGGGGAGGCGGATAGAGGATGGATAGAGGAGAGGATAGGTGGAGAGGAGGCAGACAAGTCGAAGAGGCGGGGATGGAGCCAGTAAAGGTGAGTGTAGGTAGGGGGGTAGGGAGGAGATAGGTCAGTCCAGGGAGGACGGACAGGTCAAGAGGGCGGGATGATGTTAGTAGATAGGAGATGGGGGTGGGGCTTGAGGTGGGAGGAGGGGATAGGTGAGAGGAAAAACAGGTTAGGGAGGCGGGGACGAGCTGAGCTGGTTTTGGGATGCGGTTGGGGGAGGGGAGATTTTGAAGCTTGTGAAATCCACATTGATACCATTGGGCTGCAGGGTTCCCAGGCTGAATATGATTTGCTGTTTCTGCAGCCTTCGGGTGGCATCACTGTGGCATTGCAGGAGGCCCAGGATGGACATGTCATCTGAGGAATGGGAGGGGGAGTTGAAATAGTTCGCGACTGAAAGGTACAGTTGTTTGTTGCGAACTGAGCGCAGGTGTTCTGCAAAGCGGTCCCCAAACCTCCGCTTGGTTTCCCCAATGTACAGGAAGCACAACGGGTACAGCGGATGCAGTATACCACATTGGCAGATGTGCAGGTGAACATCTGTCTGATGTGGAAAGTCTTCTTGGGGCCCACCACCAAAGACATTTTTCCCTCCCCACCCTTATCTGCCTTCCGGAGGGACCACTCCCTCTGCGACTCCCTTGTCCACTCCACACTCCCCTCCAGCCCCACCACACCCGGCACTTTTCCCTGTAACCGCAGGAAGTGCTACACCTGCCCCCACACCTCCTCCCTCACCCCAATCCCAGGCCCCAAGGAGACTTTCCACATCAGGCAGATGTTCACCTGCACATCTGCCAATGTGGTATACTGCATCCGCTGTACCCGTTGTGGCTTCCTCTACATCGGGGAAACCAAGCAGAGGCTTGGGGACCGCTTTGCAGAACACCTGCGCTCAGTTCGCAAGGCCAGCCCAGCTGATCTCTCCTAAGTCCCAAAAAAAACCCCATCTTTTTGAAATCAGGGTGAAACTCATTTCTTCCTCTGAAAGATTGGTTGAAGGAACATTTCAATAATGTACATGCTGAGCAAGCTGTGTCTGCTAAGACTCCAGAGAAAACTGTGAGTGAACAGAGAGTTGACTACATGTGCCAGAGCATCAGAACAACAGACTTCAGAACATTTTACACCTTTTTTTTACTTTAAAGAATATCTTTAATGGACAGAAAGTGTTTTCCTAAAGCAAACATCTCCAGGTGTTTTCCCTTGTTTTCTCTTTTTGCAAAGTGTGCATATGTATACATTTTTATGAATGTTTTGAGTTAATTTGAAGGGTACACAGTTCTAAACAATTAAACTTTCACATTACCGAGCGTTGAATATTTAGTGTATCTTTACTGAATACCTTTTGCTTTGACAATAAACCAATAATTGAGCTTCTAAAGGAATATATCTGAGGATTTTTTTAAAATCTGATGTTAATAAGGTATTTAATAAACTATCTCAGTAACTGTGAAGTATATTTTTATTTAATTTTGTGACCTGTGGAATAGTTGGATGAGAGCAACAGCGCGCTCCTCTAGCCTTAGTTGTAACACATGCTGTATTTAATTTTTTTCTGGCTCAAGGAAATAAAAGGTAAGAATGGTTCCTATAGCCACACTTCGAACAGCAATGATGATTCTCCACTTTTGCGTCATCCTTAATTCATTTGATTAGTCCAGATTATGGTGGATATTGAGGACCCAAAGTTTGTCGAGATAATTTTCAACAAGTTTCTCGTGAAAGTGTAAAGAACGTTTGAATTTCCTAGAAATTCAGTGGCACTACCTGTTCACTCTATTTCTTTCAAATTATCTGCAATAAATTATTTGCACATATCAGCTCAAACATTGTCAAATGATATTTGCAGGGATGCAAGTATTGACAGGCCATGCTGTTCTTTTATTAAACCGTCTTGATGTCTTATGCTTCTTTGTAAACTTGAGATATTGATTTATACAGTTCACCTGGGAATTATTCCGCTCGACAGTTCTTGATCGCAGCTAGTCAAATGGGATACGTTCCATTTCCCAATAATATAGCAGTAAGTACATTTCAAATGTACTTTATTGTCCTGAGGTCGTGAAAGGCAGATTAAAAGCTCTTTATTTAATTTTTCAACAACACAACCAGGAAGTGACAGCTTCGAAAACTGGAGAGTCAATGTTTGCATGCAATGATCAAACATGTCAATTTCACCAATGGAAATCAACACAAACTATCAAAAACCACACATTGAAAAGATCTTTTTGCTATTTTTCTGCACTTTTGATTGTAAGACAAAATGGATTTTTTTAAAAACCAAGGATTGCTGCACATTTTAAAAATAAGTGACCTGACCGCAAGACCAGTGAAACCATAAGACATTCAACAGGACTAGACCATTCGGCCCCTTGAACCCACTGTACCTTTCAATGGAATCATGGCTGATCTGACATTTCTCGTGTCCATTTTCTAGCCCTTTCCCCATAGCTCTTGATTCCCCAAAACACATCCATTGGTTCCCCTCTATCCATTCCATTAGACTTCCTCTAATAAATTAGTCAGGCAAGATTTCCCCTTCATGAAGCCATGCTGACTCTGTTTGATTAGATTACAATTTTCTAAATGTGCTGCTATTACTTCCTTAATAATTGAACACAATATTTTTCCAACAACAGATGTCAGGCTAATCGGCCTATCATTACCCACTTTTTGCCTCCTTCCTGATGCACATTTTAAGTAGTGTTTACACAGCTGTTTCTCAAGCAGTACTGGAAGCTCAGTTTGCAGATAGCTGGAACCAATGGGAGTGCATGAATGGAGTTCCAGCTGGCAACAAGTATTTGATTGGTCCATGGACTAGTGACCAGTTATTGATGACAAAGCCCCTCTGCCATGTGATTGGCTCCCTGGTAGCTCATGGGTGTGAATGTTTGATCAGGATCCATCAGACCTCTGGAGGAGAAAGAGCTGTATTTGCTCTGTCATAAAGAACATCTCAAGGCTGAAGGAAACCTGTTTATTTTCCCTTTCTATTTGCTATAAGCTGTGACTATTAATTAATCATTAAAAGTACGTGTGAACAAGTTAGCTTGTGCCTTCTGTAAACAAGTGAAAGTACCTGGAGAAGGAAGATCAACAGGCAGTGTTCCGAGCAACACAAGAATTATTCCAGCAAACCCTAAAGACAGGGACCTGTTCAGTCATTCCCTCCACACATAACACCAATTTTGTCCCTGTCTATTCCTATGTGTCTGTCCATGTATGTAGAGTGGGATTTCGAAGGGGTTAGAGCTTAACTAGTAGAGTTGATGGCTCATATTTGTTTAGGTGCAGTTAGAATATGTTCCTTCGTAATAAATAGCAGATTATTTTATGTACAGAAACCTTGTGTTTTTTGTCATCCCAGGTCTAAAAGAAAGGTATATTGTAATTTTCAAAAATTTTTATCTTTTAACATGATTCTGGAAACGGTGAGACTTGATGGCTAGTGCTATATCAGTGAGGCAAAACAACTTGGCAGTATATATATACATATGTGTGTATAATGTCAATGCTTGTAATAATGAATCCTGAAACAGGCATATTTTTATTGCATTTGTATGTCGTCGTCACGTTAAAAAGACAAACTTATGTTTTTGCAATATTCCTGACCAAACAATTAACAGTGAGGTTACAGCTAAAAAGAGCACTTTGCAGCTTTGTTATTCTTTGCTCAGTGTGTAGTTCAAAGCTTTCTTGCCAAACCCAGCGCACATACTCCTTGCACCTTGGCTCTTCTGTCTCTGTATATATAGGCACCATAGCTGCAATGCAGAGGAGCCAATGCCAACAATTCCTAATACACCAGTTTGCTGCTGCCACCTGACTTCTACTCCAAGTCAAAAGCATTCCTTCGTATTTGAGAGTGATACCCTGTTCAGACACATAACATTTTGGTTGAATTTTCTCTGTTTTGCTCTGTTTTCTTGCATCTCCCTTAACTGACTCTCTATTTCTCTAGCTCTCGCTCCAAAGTTTCCAGGGTCTTTTACTTCATGCAACTCATCTCTCAGTTGCTGCAACAGTGCTTCCAGCAAAGGCCTATTTGCTGAGATAGTAATAGTCTTCTTCTGCTGCGCTCCCCTTGAATCCTTTGCTTTATGGATTATGTTTTTCCTGTGTGGTCTCCTCGGCACCATGTAGAGCTTTTGTCCATCCTCAATTAAGCAGATCCTCACCTGCCTACTCTGTACTGAACTATTTGTTGTTGCCGCTGGTGGTGATCTTATTGAAGGAGAAATTACATTTTACCGTATCATCTTTTCAGGGAGTTCTCTCCTTCTGGTTCCACTTGCTGTCATGTCCTTCTTAATATAACAGCTCATTGCATGTCGGATTCTTTTCTGCTTTTTTTGGTTTTAATTGGGCTTTGTGTTATATTTTTCACTTTCTTACACTTCTCTAATTTGCTGTTTAGAAAGTTGAAAACCAAGAGAGTCTCCTAAGCCTTCAGCAATGTGTGGGCCTGCAACTCTCAGAATTAGATGGGGCCGTTAGGAGAGAAGATGCAATGAGAGAGAAGACAGAGCAGATGCATTGTAAGCAAGCTAGAGAGAACACCGGACAGTTACAAACATAAGAGTATCAGTGTATAAAATAGATGGAATTCAATTCTGTTAAGAGTCTCATTGTGAGTAAATCTTTATGAGTTTGGAGCTACATCAACTGGAAGATTACATGACAATGACTTCAAACAATGAAACCGATTGTTCCATACGCACTTTTTTTGCAAAACTAGAAATAATCTGAATCATAAACAGGTCCACTCAGGCAGCTTCCTGACCCAGTACTTACGTTTTGAAATGTTAATTATAAAATTGAATGATCAAAGCAAATGATTTGGATTTCTTTTATCAAAAAGATACATTAAAATCAAAACTCATAGAACATTGCTTTCTCTGATATCTACTACTCTAGAATTGGTAGCAAACGAAAAAAAAACCTACACCTTTCCACCACCCTCACCTCTGCCTTATGTTTTAAGCATTTCTGATCCAAGAAAGGTCAAAATGTCATCAAGATGTTATCCAAAGCACCATTCTGTCAACCTCATCATTAACATCTTGCTGTCAGACTGACTTCACTGAACAGTAACATCCTCCAACAACACATTGGGAAGACATTTTGATATGGAATTACTGTGCAATGTAGAAAATACAACCATGAATTCGCATCCAGCAAGCTCTTACAAGCAGCGATGTGATAACATCCAGATTATTTGTTTTGTAGGACATTAATTGGGGAATAAGTATCGGCTCAGGAACCTGGATAAACTCCTTTGTACCTGGTGAAAAAAGAAGTGTGTTTTTTTTCACTCACCTGATAGGGGAGATCGGGCTCAGCTCACACTTTTATCTAAAAGGTCATTCCACCAAAAGTGCAACACTCCCTCAACGCTATCCTGGAGTTTGAATTCAAACCCTAAAGTGAAACTTGAACACTGTACTGGCTTGAAAATGAAAGTGCTGCCAAGTGAACCACAGTAGACTTGCCCTTTAAACTCAGCCACTTACCAATAAAAATGGCCAGGATTGGTAGAGATTGGCAAACCCAAATAATTCCAAGGCTAAATGATGTTAGCAAAATTTGCTGGATGTTTTTGAAAGCTAGATCGGCTTCCCGGCATTGAATAACATTTCTCAGAAGACTGTGCAATACTTTGACCATACAACAGAACCTCAGTCACCATGTAATCACAAGGCCTTGACATTTCCACAGCTGGAAAGCAATCATCAGGCAGATGAGTAGACGACTCTGGAGACTTGCACTGTTAGCCATCAAGTACTTCACAAATATTCAAATGACACCTCCATTAAGACGTCTGACAAAATAAATTGCCTTCACTTCCCTGCACGGTGTATTTAGGAAAATTGTCAATACTGTTTGCAGAGCTCACAATGGTGCAGCCAATTGAGACTTAAGTGTCTGAAATACATCAGCCATCAAAGCAATGATTGCTTTTATTCATCATACACTGCAGACACTGAGCTGCCAATCCCTGATATGGCATCAGGCAATTTGCTCCATGGGACATAGTTGCACCCTCTTACAAATGCTTAATTAATCAAAACTGGCGACTGTAACAGGCTATTGGAAATAATGCTGTTCATGCAGCTTCAATTAGCCGCAAAGTTTTCCATCAACATCTCTGGGGCTTTCTGAATTTCATATTACTTTTTTGACTTGCTGACTTTTGCCAGTTGTTTCCTTGGCAACAGTGGGAGATTTGTCACAACATCTCAAAGGTTGTGTCTATATCACTAGACAACTTCCATAATTAAGACGAGATATTCATTAAAACTGCAACACAATGGCTGGAATGCAATATGCTTCAAAATGAATGGTTAAGCTTTTCAGCCTATCTCCTAATTTCTAACTATGTTCCACTTTATTTTCATTCCTTGACAGCGATTGTGGAATGCTGCACTTGTACAGAGTTCGATTGCAATATTTAGCCTTATTGGAGAAATTTATCATTTATCCCATTACCAACCTTGTAAAGCTCCATCAAATATCAAATCAAGACTTAAACTGTTGCAGGTCTTATTGCCATGCATCATGTTTTGCAATGGCTCACTTGGCTGCGTTCTTAATATTTAATATCGACAAAACATAGCTGTGTTGTAGCTTCCTGCAGCTTGCTTCAACAAAATCATTTTCCATTTCAGAACAACTTGAGATTGCAAACTCAACTAATTATTATTTTATGATTTTTGAGATACTTAAGGGATTACACGGAATAGGTAAGCGACTGAGTCAGGAACTCAAGACTACCCCACCGTGTAGAACGGAGCACATTTTATTGAACTGTTCTTAATTTGATTCAATGTTACAATGTTGCTGGCTTTTCTCTGTTGCCTTCTGTCTCAGCTTATGTTCTTTTAGGACTGTATATATGCGTTAGAAAGAAACGTTAAGAATAGGAAGGCATTCTTTTGGAGAGAGCAAGCAGGATTTCCCCATGAGCTACAGAATCCAAACAGCAGCCCCAGTCGAGGACCTGAAACTGCATGTGCCAGGGGTCAGACCAAGTGAAGGAATTTATTTGGATATGGGCTTCTAACTGGGCACCTCCATCCTGTACAGGGTAATGTGGGAGAGCCAATGGTGGGCTTCCAATGCTGTCAGCCCAACCACAGGACCTGAATATCCAAAGACGGGTGGCCACTACTAGGGCAGGTAGGAGACTGGAAGGTACCTCACAATAGAAGCTCCACCAGAGCAGTCAAAATAAATGAACTTTGGGGGTTGGCAGCGGGCAGTACAGCCACAGATGAAAAGGGGCTCTCAGATCACAGGGGCAGTGGAACTTTCTTTGATGCCTATCGTCCCTCGTTTTTGTGAATGGGGCCTCTGGCTCCAATAGGTTGCATCCACAGTGTGCAGCAGGAGACCAGCTTCGAAGTAGATTGCTGTGATTCCAGGATTTGTGTGGGGGTGTGCAGCAACATTGCTTCTGAACTACCCTGAACTGGGGCCTTTTCTGCTCAATTTAGTTCCTCAAGATCCAGCCCATGCACCTGGTTTGCTCCCACTCCTACCATTTACCAGGGCCTGCCATCTTGGTACCCAACGAGGACCCCATACACTGACTCAGACACTGATCTAATGCCACATGACCCTGTCCAAAGGTGCTGGAGAGCTGCTTGGAATGTACTTGGTTGGTATTTCCCTGAGATGGGAGAGATTGATCAGGAAGGCTAGAACATATGAACTAGGAGGAGATGGAAGCCATTTGGCCCCTCGAGCCTGTTGCACGGAAGTCCTGCCTCAAACAGCAACAGAAATCGCTAGAGGAACTCAGCAGGTCTGGCAACATCTATGGAGAGAAAGTAAAGTCAATGTATCAAGTCCAGCGACTCTTCATCAGAATGATTACCCGACTCAAAATGTTAACTCTGCTTCTTCTGACAGAAAGTGCCGGATCTGCTGAGTTTCTCCAGCAATTTCTGCTTTTGTTTTGTATCTCCAGCATCTATAGCTCTTTATTTAATTTTAGTTCCAATGAGCTTTTAACCAGGCAGCCGTATAATTTACTCATGGCAGAAATTGTTAAAAATGGATGAGCAAATGACAGAAGCTATAGGAGAATGTAGTTGAACTATGGGCAATATCTACACAAGAGTTGCAAAGAATTATTTTCATTAATTCAAGGCATATGTGCTTTGCTGGCTGGCCAAGATTTATTGCCCATCCCTAATTATTCTGGAACAGGCCATGAGCTCCCTCTTTGAACTGCTGCAGTCCATATGTTGTGGGTAAACCGCAATGCTATTAGGAAAGGTGTTCCAGGATTTTGACCTAGCAACACTGAAGGAACGGCGATATATTTCCAAATCAGGATGGTGAGTCACTTGAAAGAGATATTGCAGGTGGTGATGTTCTCATATAGCTACCATCTGGGAGATACTGGTTGTGGGTTTGGAAATGTGAGGATTGAAAGGGTAGGGGCTGAAAATGAGAAATTATTGAACACGTTATTTCTTGCTAGGTGTCATTGCCCTGTTAAAGTCACTTAAAGTAAGTGGTCTAAGCAATGAAAAGAAATTGGAATAGTTAATTCAGTGTTTTAAAGGAATTCAGAAACATTAGGAAGGACTTTCAGTTGATCAAAATGCACAAATACTGTTAGAGACAAGATATTTTGCTGAGTGCTTTCATAAAAAGGAAGACTGTTTTGATGGACAAGTGCACTAATGGGAGGTTTTTACAGACAAAGGTAATGGCGGAAGAATTTAATTTTGATTTGATGAATATCCATGTGCTAAAAGAATTGTGAAGACCATATGTTTTGTCAGTGTTTATATGAAGAAATAACAGAGACGTTTTTATTTTAAAGATGTATTTTTTAGCCATCACATAGCTTTGGTCCTTAGAATCAGAAAGGACAGATGGACATGTAAGTAATGTTGAATAAATAAAATTAATTACAATATGATTGGTACACAGTGCAGTAGGGATTTTTATACTGATAATGTATAGTAACACGAACTGAAGGGATAAACAGTAGCTAAAACGAGACCAAACTACATAGCTTTTGTCATCATGCTCTGAACGAGCTACAGGACTGACCTTTTCTATGTGAAAAAAGGTAATCTTGCATTGCATTTTTCAGTATTGTAATATTTGTACTGTAATCCACACCAGCCTTATATTTACTGTTGCTGTTACAATATAAAATAAATTAAATAGCCAGAAGCACAAATTTGTAAATGTAGTGTATACATTGAATTATATGGTACTGAAACTCTTGGACTAATCTGTTCACAATGTTGAAATTATTATTTACGCCCCTTAGAAATGTCAGAAGCTCTCCCTCCCAAATTCATTGCATCCGTTAAATTAAACATGTGATTAGGAGCAAAATGCTAAACAGACTCCGATAAACAAGATTCACAATAATACTGTCAATCCTGGCCTTATCTTCTTACAAAATAATTTTCTGCCTACACTATTTAATGGTTGAGTGGAGCTAGTTCAGCACTGCCTGTAGGTTGAGTCAGTAATATGACAGCGACAAAAGCAAAACCTGACGAGTGAAAAAGAAATAACAAGGTGTAGAGCTGGATGAACACAGCAGGCCAAGCAGCATCAGAGGAGCAGGAAAGCTGACGTTTCGGGCCTAGACCCTTCTTCAGAAATCAAGTAAAAAAATAGTACAAAAGAAAGTTGTGATCTAAGGGTCTTCTTCTTGTCAATTGAACTCATAGTTTTTTTCCCTGTGTAATTTGTTCTGGAAACTGTCAATGTTCCAACAGGAGAGAGTTGACCTCCAACATGTACTGACATTTTCCTTCAACCACATTTCCTAATGACAGACTTGCCATGGTTAGCTACTCAAAGCATTTTTTCTTCCCAATTTTCTACTTTGTAGCCTCTCTAATTGTTAAACACAAGTAGAAAGGAAAGAATCCATATGACATCATCGGGTATGAAATTCCAAACGATAATCCTGCGTAATTTTAGCCCTGCTTGTGACCACAATGGGTGAAACTTGAATTTGTGAAATTATCATTGTACTTGCCTACCAATTGCATTGAGAACTAATCTCCATCAATTACCAGGTTCATTTTCCGGGAATAATCACCTAATTTCCATGAAATTATTACTCACTAGTCAAGTTGTATTCTTTAAAGTAAATCATAGGAGACCTGTGCTCTATACCACATCCCTGCCTTAGGAGAGCAATTCTTTATGCATAAAATATTATTTTTTGTCAATTACTGTGCAATATTAAATTGAATATAGTGATTCAGTTAGCTTCCCACAGCGTGGTTATTTTAGCTGATTTTGTTCGTTTTTGTCTGTCATTTCACACCTCCTGCTTTTTCCTACCTGACAATTTGGATTGCCAAAACCATTTGATCACACAAAACTGGAACTGATTACATTTTGAGGAGCTCGAAATTGTCTTTGTTGTGAAGAAACAAAGCAGCTTTGACAACTTCCCCGCTTTGATTACTCTGTCAGTACAAACATGATCTTTCTGGAATAAATGAGTTTGACTCTACACGTGAAAGGAATTGTGAAGAAGTAAATATACAGTGCTCCTGTGATATTTTATAAAATAAAACCTAAAGTTGAAAAGAATTGGCTGGGTGTCATTTAAGTCCACTTCTAGGTCTATGATTAGTACGTGGCTGTTGCGCCATTTTGAAGTAATCTCATTACCAAACATTGAACACATGACTTCTCCAAATGTTAATGTTACTTGAGCTCATTGACAAGTTAAATCATGTGCCTGTCTCTAGATACAGGTTTCTTTGGATGCATGTGACTATGCTGCTCACAGTGAGTTTGGCTGCCAGTCTGGATCAATCCTGATGAAGGGATGATATTTGCTTCTGAATTTAGTGACTGTATGTTTATACTGTAGTGATAGCAACCTAACCCAAAACCCAGATGGAACGATCAGCAGCACCCAGAGTTTACTCTCATTTTCTGGTCGTTACCTACGGTTACCATTGAAGCAGCATTTCATACCAGAGATAACTTAGGCCTGAAATATTGACTAGACACACTGGTTGCGATTTTCTGATAATTTGGTAAACTATGAGCTTAATTGACTTTCCAGGGTTCAATATTTACTCCTCTGTATCATTATGCCTCAATTTATTCTCTCAGTGCAAATGAGTTTGTAACAAAAACAAAACAAAAATTAGCGTCAGAACTTGAGCTCACTCGACTTTCTGTGGCTCAACACCTAACTTTCGATATCATCGTGTTTCAATATTTTCACAAAAATAAACAAACATCAATGTTTTCCCCATGATGACTGGCAGTCCAGGCTGATTTTGACTAGCCCATTTCTGAAGAAGGGTCCAAACCCGAAACGTCAGCTTTCCTGCTCCTATGATGCTGCTTGGCCTGCTGTGTTCATCCAGCTCCACACCTTGTTGTCTCAGATTCTCCAGCATCTGCAGTTCCCACTATCTTTCCATTCTGTTAGATGTGTGTGTACCACATAGTGTTTGCCCATACTCTGCTACCCTATTTTGTCACAATGTGTGCTCCTCAGACTTGACATTTGAACAGATGGACAAAGACCAGGAGTGGGTTTTCCAGCTCCTAGAGCCTGCTCCGCTATTCGATCCCACCTACAGAATTGTATCATTGTACTCCCACTGGTGTTTAGCATGTGGCTTGTCAATGGCATCTGAGGTGGGGATGAAGACTATTGATAAGGAGTGAGTTGTTCAGCAATTCAGAGTGACGGTGACATAGAGAGAAACCACCAGGGTGATTTCCAGCCCCAATGTCTCCAAAAAAACATTCATTTTACAGGACAAACATTTTTCAGATTACGGATCAGTGTGTGGGTGATTGGTGCGTGCATATTTATTGTTCCATTTATTTAGTGTTTTTGCACAATGAAATCAAGAGATAGATGCAACATGGCAGTTAAATGGAGACCATTTCCTTAAAAATGCATCTTCGCCAAGCACTGCTTGGTGGCACAGTGGTTAGCGCTGCTGCCTCACAACACCAGGGACGCAGGCTCAATTCCAGCCTTGGGTGACTGTCTGCGTGGAGGTTGCACGTCCTGTGTGAACTTCTTCTGGGTGTTCTGGTTTCCTCCCACAGTCCAAAGATTTGCAGGTCAAGATGGTTTGGCCATGCTAAATTGTCCTGTGGTGCCCAGGCATGTACAGGCTGGGTGAGTTAGCCATGGGAATAGCGGGGTTATGGGGATATGGTTGGTCTAAGTGTCATTGTAGACCTGATGGGTTGAATGGCCCCTTTCTGCACTGGAGGGATTCTGTAATGTCATTTGAGAATAGATTTAAGAGTGAAATAATAATAACCAAATCATTGCTGGGATCTGGTGATCTAGGTGCATACAAGCTCACAATGAAGAGTTCCTATGCCTTGATCACTCTACTCCAAAAGGATTCAGCGCATCATGGGAATATTTGAAGATCTTACCCTTCTCCAGCACAATACAAGGCTGTCTTCTGCAGCCTTTCAAACTGTATCAATCTTTCAGAACTGGCACACCAGTATGGCCTACCGTTTATTAAGCTCAATATTTCCCACAACCGTTCACCAGAAACCCAACTCAAGAATGACTAAAATTGGCAGGACATTCATATAAACAACGGAAAACCACAAATGAATAGGCAACTCTGTTAAGATAAGAACACACAAAGGACCCTGCAACATGTAGTTCTGTGATTAGGGGCATTCTACAAAATTTATTTCATAGTAAAGCCCTTCAAATCCCATTTCCACACCGATGACAATGCTAGCAGCATCATGGTCTGACTGAAATAAATGCCTTCGTAAACAGCAATAGTAATCATGTACTTTCTTTATGTTCTTTGAGGGATGGACATTGACACAAAAGGAGGCCTTTTGGTCAATTGTGCCCCTGCTAGCCAACTATCTGACTACATCAATCCCAAAGTGATGGCAATGCACGTGAATATCTAAATATTGCTTAAATATTACGAATTTCTGACTCAACCACCTTTACAGACTGAGTTCCAGATTCCCACTACCCTCTGGGTGAACCCTCCTAACCTCCTCCCTCTTACCTTAAATCTAAGTCTCCTCATTATTCATCCCTTTAATAATTGCCTTCCTATCCACCTTCTCTATTCCCCTCATCAGCTCTTCTCTTCGCTGCTCCAAGTAAAACAACCAAGTCTAAAGAAGAGTCACTGGACTCGAAATGTTAACTCTGCTTTCTTCTCACAGATGCTGCCAGACCTGCTGAGTTTCTCCAGCAATTTCTGTTTTTGTTCTTTACTATCCAATGTTTTTTCAATGCTCATACTCTCCAGCACAGGCAGCATTCTGGTAAATTTCCTCTGTCCTTTTGCTCATGAAATCACACCCTTCCTATAATTTGGTAAGCAAAACTGTATGCAATACTCTAGTTGTAATGTAACTGGTGTTTTGCATAGTCTTTGCTCTTATACCCTATACCTCGACTAATAAAGGCCAATATCCCACATGCCTTCTCAACCACCTTGTCTGCCTGCTGTGCCAAAATCCCTCTGATCTTCTGTACCTTTAAGGGTCCTACTATTCAGAGTGTAATCCCTTGTCTTGTTAGCCTTCCCCACGTGCACGACCTCACACTTTCCCAGTAATTCCCTCACTCTCTTTTTATATATATATATGGTACTATAGAAATTTTATGCCCACTGAGGCAGAAGACAAGTTCCTGGATTGATGTCCCATCAAAAAACAGCACATCTCTGTTACAGTGCAGTATTCGTCGAGTCTGGCCCTGACACGGGGCATTTTCTGTAACACATTTTCACCGATGCATTGTCCCTATTATTAGCTTTTCTTCTTCTCTGGCTTACTGCCAACCATCCCTTGCCTGCCTAACCCTAGTTAATTCTCTCTGGCCTCTGTCTCTGTTTGTCTGCCCATTCCCTGATCATCCACCCGTCTTTCTCAACATAAATATCACCTTTTCCCAGCTACTATCAGTTCTGAAGAAGAGTCACTGGTCTTGAAATGTTAACTCTGCTTTCTTTCCAGGGATCCTACCAGAATTGATGTTTTTTCCAGCAATTGGTGTTCCTGTTTCAGATCTTCAGCAATTGCAGTTCTTTGTTTTGTACCAACCTTGATATTGTGTTCAAATCCAGAAGAGAGACATGAGCCCATAACTTTCTGAATCAGTGGAAGAGTGCAACAAACTGTGATGACTAACAATGAGCACTAAAGGAACTATTAAAATACTTTGTGTATTTTACTGGTCACAGAGGAGTGGAAAGGTGGTAGAGGACTAGATTTACAAGAAAGTTGCTAAACAAGCCAAAACAATGAAGTAGTGATAATAGAAGACTTTAGCTATTCCTATTTATGATGGACTAGTGATTATGCAAAGGACAGGGAAGGGGAGAAATTCCTGAAGTGTGTGCTGAAAATAATTCTTGAACACTTTGATTCCAACCGAACCAGAAAAAAGGCAATGTCTGCTCTAGTGCTCTGAAAGAACTAGGTACAAAAGAGAATACCGCAATGAGGAGTCAGCTTAGTGTGTCACCTTGAAAGTAATGGTCACAACATCGCAAGGATTGGATCCGTTCTGGTAAAAGTCAAAGAACAAACTAAATTATTTAATAAGAGTAGAAAATATTTCAATGAAATCTAGCCTAGTTTTATCGGAGTCAAGGTCATCACGAAGAGATATAATGGAAGAATCAATTACCTTAAATGGTTTAGGTGCAGGGGACATGGAGGACAAATTCAAAATTTCATGAATGGAAGGAATTAGAGAGTAAGATGAAGCATAAAAGGTATGATAGATGTCAGCATCATGCTGAACATGGACAGTACAGATGGCAGGAAGGACAAAGAATTGATATAGAAATAAATTGTCAGATACCATGAAAAGTGATCCAAACATCTTCTGTAAGCTCGTTAAAAGCAAAAAGTTTGTAAGAGGAGTTGCAGGTCCAATTAAAATTGAAAACCTATTGATGAAGAAGGAAGACATGACTGAAACTCTAATATAATATTTTTATATCAGTGCTTACGATGGAAGAGGATGTTACCAAAGCTATGGTAGGTACAGTTGTTGCTTTGGATGAGATAAAAACGGATAAAGAGGAGCTATAAGAAAGTTTGGCTACGTTTTGAGTGGATATGTCACCCACTTTGGATGGGATGTGACCTAGAAACTAAGGGAAACAAGGGTGAAAATTGCGGAAGTTGGGACCATGATCATTGAATCCTCCTTAGATACAGGGGGAGCACCAGACCACTGGCATATTGTCTTGTTCAGAAAAGGGAAAAAAGTTAAACCTGGCAACTATAGGCAGTGGGCTTAATGCAGATGTCGGAGAAGTTTTGGGAGACAATACTGCTGGAGATAATTAATAGTTACTCGGATGAAATTTTGCAAAGAAAAACAAAACAATCTGAATATTCATTGCTCTTAACTTTTCATTTTACCAGAGTGAATTTTATTAAGCTCAAGTAAGGAAGTTATCTATCAAGTTTGTTCTGGATATCCTGATGTATTAACTAATCAAGGAAAAAAATCAACATAGATGGTTGACAGGAAACATCATTAACTTGACTGAGGTTTTTGATGAAGTAACAGACAATGAATAAGAGCTTTGCAGTTGATATATACATGGCTTTCAAAGCCTGTTTCATAAAGTGCCATGCAACAGGCCTGTTAGCAAAAATGAATCTCACAATAACAATAGGGTCAAAATTGAAGAGTTCAGTTCAGACCCATAATTTGGGCGCCATGATGTCTCATCGTTAGCCTTTATTTTCCCATCGACTTCAGCAATTCACTGGAAATGCTCATCTTCTAAGCAAAAGGGCTTCACTTTTCCAACCTAATTTTCACCATACATTCGGTTGAAATTGCTTTATTACTAATTATAATAAGATCAGTTTCCTCGAATTGAAGAGTCATTTTTGTGAGAAAAAAATGAAGACTGCATCAAGTTGCAAATGAGTTTTCTCTTCTGCAGACCAAAGGATTCTTTATTAGTCTGGTTTACATAGATCTGTCTACTCCCCTGGCATAAGGGATCATTGCGATGCTGTACAATTGGTAAGGGGAGAATTGAAAATAATAATTCACATGTTTAAATCAATATTTAACAATGGACAAGTTTTCAGAATGAATCTACAGACATGACTTACAATCTATCAGGATAGGCTCTTTTTATTTGCGCTGAATTCTTGCACTAGGGATCGTGAGAATTGTGCAAATGCGCAAAATTTGCCATGGCCCCATCACACCACAAAGTAAGGCCTCATAACTTGCAGAAATCAGTAATAGTCTGTAATTATTCAGAAAGAGATTATAGCAATTTTTAAACATTTCTCAGCACAGCTGCCAACAAATGGAAACCAGAAACAAAAGAGAAAAACATCATTTAATACATTGTTTATAATCGGCACGGAAATACATTGTATTATCAAGAACAAACTTGACAGGTAATTTTACTACATGAGCTTAATGAGATTCCTTGTGGCAAAATGAAAAGTTGAGAGCAGTGAATATTCTGATAGTTTTGTTTTTCTTTGTAAAATGTTTCAGAATGATGTGCATTTGTGCCTTTATACTACAGATAATGTGTCACTAAACTAAATGTCAGCCCTGGCTCTGTGATCATACTCCCAGTTCTGGGTCTGGTGTCTGCACATTCATTGTCCTCTCTAGAAATTGGAGCGCATACTTAGGTAGGAACTCCATGGGAATGCTGCATTGTGAGACTCCAAGATGAGACATTAAAATGGAATCTGCTCAAGTGGATGAACTAGGTCCCATGGTACTGTGTCTTAAAGGAGCTGGGAGTATATATCCATAGTGCCTGGGTCAAATTTAACTCCTCAACCAACATCATGAAAATAGATTAACTAGTCAATAAACTGTTCACTACGGGGTCTCTCCGGGGGCAGTGGAGCAAGCACAGGTCGAGGCCAGTGGGGGATGTGGAGTGAGCACAGACCACGTCCGGTGGGGACAGTGGAGTGAGCATGCGTCATGTCCAGTGGGGACAGTGGAGTGAGCATGGGTTGTGTCCAGTGGGGACAGTGGAGCGATCAGAGACTGTGTCCAGCGGGGACAGTGGAGCGAGCACAGGGCGTGCACAGTGGGGACAGTGGAACAAGCGCAGACTGTGTCCAGTGGGGACGGTGGAGCGAGAACAGACCGTGTCCAGTGGGGGCAGCGGAATAAGCACAGGGCACGTCCTGCAATGGCAGAGCGAGTGGTCCGATTGGCAGGCTGAGACCCGAGTGACGGCTCAGCGGGCTAGCGCCAGAGCAGCAGTCGAGAGAGCCCTGGATGGAAGTGTCACCGGACCCAAGACGTTAACTCTGATTTCTCCTCACAGATGTTGCCAGACCTGTTAAGCTTTTCCAGCAACTTCTGGTTTTGTTCCTGGACGGAGGCCGACGCGTGGAGGCACGTGGCCTTGTGTTATGTGTCCGGTGGGCACTTGCTCATATTGCAGATGGACTGGAACTTCAGTCCTTACAGTCACTTTTATTATCAGTCTGGACTTTTAAAACGCTGTTCCCATGCTAATCTTTTTTTACTCTGTAACAACGTGAAAAGTTCCTTGGTACTCTGTACGTAAGATGGCGCCAAGAGATGACATTACAAACATTTCACTGCACTCATTTGAGTGCACGTGGCAATAAATGCTGTTCTGATTAATCACCATCATTTTTAAACCTAATTAACAATGTTGAAGTATCCTTTTGCTGATAATTTTTTTTTCCAATCCTCCTTCTGAAATGTTCGCTGTGACTTTTAAGATTTGCTGCTGACTCCAAAGTAGCCCTGATTGTGAGCCCACCCTGCAGTGGTCTGACGCTAACAGTTGAACCCTCAACCTATGAGTTTCAACAACAGGGGAGGAGTTGCAAAAATAGGCCCCTAAGACTCGAAAACAAAATCTATTTACCGAGCTAATTCACAAATGACGATGGAGAGATTGGATCTGGCGTCGGATCTATCGCATATAGCCTTGCTGTCAGTAAATCTCTCTGTGTTCAACATTTTCTCTGAAATTAGTAGCTGCCATGGCAACGGACTTTGAAAAACTTTTATGCAAGATCAGTGCTATTCGACATACTTTGCAGTACACTGTTGATTCTGCATTAAAGGAAGGTTAATAAGTCTCTTTTGATTGAAAGACTCTTTTTGAATCAAATCATAACCATGGCACCCCTGTGCCCCATCTAAATGATACAGATAAACCTCACAGAATGCAATTTTGTATATATTGCATGTTTTAAAGCTGCTTTCAATAGAACAGGTATTTACTTACAGATATCAGTGTGATAGTTGTACGTGCTTCCCACTGCAAAATCCGTCCTTTGATGTTTGACTATGACACTCATAAATCATTCACCTTCATTGCTGCTCTAACACAAAGTGATATTTCACAAATGTATGTTGTTGTGACGGGTAGCAGCACTTCCATTGTTTCCTTTACCAATTCTAAGAGCTCCACAGAAACCTGTAGCCAAATCAAGGATGTGTTTGTTTATTAAATTGAGCTTTCAATGAGAGATCATGGAACAGCTTCACCAGCTCCTCTTCTGTTTATGCACTCTTGTCATGATTTTAATGGGACTGATTTAGGATTTCTGAACTATTTAGTGGAATTATTTCATTAATAATTTAAGGGGAGGAGAATATGGAGGCATTAGGGTAATTCCTTTCAGGAATCACAGACAGTCCCAGAGAACTGGAAAATGATTAATGTAACGCTCCCCTTTAAGAAGGAAGGGAGACAGAAGATAGGAACTAGAGGCCGGTTAGTCTGACCTTGGTCATTTGTAAGATTTCAGAGTCCATAATTAAGGATGAGATTGCAGAGTATTTGGAACTCTGGGGTAAAATAGGACATCATGATTGACATTCTAACAAGCAAGTTGGACAAAGAAGACCCAGTGGACATGATCTATTTTGATTTCCAGAAGACCTTTGAAAAGATGCCATATTGGAGGCTGCTAAATAAAATGGTGTTTGGAGCAAAGTATTGGCATGGATAGAGGGTTGGCTGACTGGCAGAAGACAGAGAGAAGGGATCAAAGGGTCTTTTTCAGGTTGGCAGCCTGGAACTAGAGGATTTCCGCATGGTCAGTGTTGAGATCACAACTATTCACTTTATTCATTAGGTATACATTACAAAGGAACTCAGGGTATTGTTGATAAGCTCGTAAATGACAATAAGATAGGTGGAGGGAGAGATATTGTTGAGAGACCAAATAGGCTGCGGAAGGACTTGGACAGACTAGGAGAGTGGGCAAAGAAGCGGCAGATGGGATACAATGTGGGAAAGTGTGAAGTTATGAACTTTGGTAGAAAGATAAGAGGCATAGACTATGTTCTAAATGAGGAAGGACTTCAAAAATCTGAAGCACAAAGGGACTTGGAAGTCTTAGATTCTCTTAAGGTTAACATGCAGATTCAGTTGGAAATAAGGAAGTCAAATGCAATGTTAACATTCTTTTCAAGTGGGCTAGAACAGAAGAGCGGAGATGTTCTGCTGAGGCTATATAAAGCTCAGGTCAAATCACATTTGGAATATTGTGAGCAGTTTTGTCTCCATGCCTAGGGGAGGATACACTGGCCTTAGAGCGGTCCAGAGGAGGTTTACAAGATGACCCTGGGGATGAAACCCTTGTTATATGAGGAGTGGTTAATGCTTCTATGTCCAATGGAGTTTAGAAGGATGAGGCAGGATCTTATTCAAGCTTTCAGAACACTGAGAGGCCTGAATACAATGGAAATGGAGAAGACATTTCCACCAGTAGGAGAGACTAGGACATAAATGCACAGCCTCAAAGCGAAAGGATGATCCTTTAGAACTGAGATGAGGAGGAATTTCTTCAGGCAGAGGGTAGTGAATCTGTGGAGCTCATTGCCCCAGAGGGCTGTGGAGGCAAAGTCGTTGAGTGTATTTGAGACAGAGATATATAGGTTCTTGATTAGTAAAGGAATCTAGGGTTACAGAGAGAAGGAGGTGATTAGGGTTGAGAAGCATATCAGCCATGATCAAAAAGTGAAGCAGATTCGATGTGCTGGATGGTCAAATTGTATGCCTACATCTTATGGTCTTATGGGGAAGAGTTAATTGTGCCATTGATACACTAACAAGGCAACTTTAATCAGAAGCAATACTGAAGTAATAGCTGAGGTAGACAGAGATGTATCAATCCAAGAGGAAGAGTGTGAAGAGATAGCTTCAGTGTGTGACAGGACTCTTCTATAAACTGTTGTGGGCAGTGTTCTCTGCACCAATTACCTATCGTTAGCCCCTTGCATGAAGTGGCACAAGGCAGCAGGGGCTCTCAGTAGTTAGAACAAAGAACAAAGAAAATTACAGCACAGGAACAGGCCCTTCGGCCCTCCAAACCTGCACCGATCCACATCCTCTATCTAAACCTGTCATCTATTTTCCAAGGATCTGTATCCCTCTGCTCCCTGCCCATTCATGTATCTGTCTAGATACATCTTAAAGACGCTATCGTGCCCGCCTCTACCACCTCCAATGGCAACGCGTTCCAGGCACCCATCACCCTCTCCGTAAAGAACTTTCCATGCATATCTCTTTTAAACTTTTCCCCTCTCACCTTGAAATCATGACGCCTTGTAATTGAATCCCCTACTCTGGGAAAAAGCTTCTTGCTATCCACCCTGTCTACACATCTCATGATTTTGTAGACCTCAATCAGGTCCCCACTCAGCCTCCGTCTTTCTAATGTAAATAATCCTAATCTACTCAACCTCTCTTCATAGCTAGCGCCCTCCATACCAGGCAACATCCTGGTGAACCTCCTCTGCACCCTCTCCAAAGCATCCACCTCCTTTTAGCACAGCTAATCCACCTAACTTGCACATCTTTGGATGGTGGGAAGAAACCGGAGCACCCGGAGGAAACCCACGCAGACACGGCAAGAGGGTGTATACTCCAAAAGTCGCCTAAGGCTGGAATCAAACTTGGTCTCTGATGCTGTGAAGCAGTGGTGCTAACCACTGAGCCACTGTGCCACCCAAATAACTCAGATGAATGGGAGAAAGCACTGGCAAAGCCGAAGCTTATGTGTGTAGTTAGAGGTTGTAAATGTTAACAGTGTGCACTAGCCTTGTGTTCAGCCCTGTAGGCCTTAATCTCCAAGAAACTCTTAATGATATTCCTATAAGAGGCCAATGAGCCAATCACAAGTGCGTCCTTCTTTGTGTACCCAAGAGCTTTGGCTGCTCCAGCCAGGGAAACAATCTGTGTCGTTACTAATTTTTTTTTATTTTGACACAATCTCTAGTCGATATTAAAAAACCCATTAGAACTTCCCAGCTGAACATGAGGCCACAGTCACAGTATTTATCAGATACAAGTGCTCGCTCCTTCCTCTCCTTAAAACCAAATATTCACACATTCCAACGAGGCGGCAGACTGTGCTCTGATTCTATCTTCAGAACATGAAGGAAGTCTGTTTTCAACCCTCGCTTACTACACCAGTTCCCAAAAGTTGCCAACACTCAATCATTTTGCCTTCAGCACTGAGCCTGTGTGCACTTATATATTTTCCCACAGACTCTCTGACAAGTCTTGGCATACCCCAGGAGCATATGGACACCGGTTTGAGAACACACTTCTATAAAAGCCAAATAAATGATATTCTCCCTTGTCAGGGAGAATCATTTGGAATGAACTCACAGTTTCATGGGGATTGTAAGATTCCCGATGGTGCCATGTGTGTGGGTGGCAGATGCCAACTCCAAGATGTGCCATGATCAACAGGAATTTGGTCCTCTTGTCCAAAGTGCAAAAATACAACAACAATTCCAAACAAAGTTTCAAAAGCAAATAATTCAAAGGGTTTGCAGAAGTCAGCAGTTCACCTACGTGCATTGTCCTGGTGCCTGTCTTCAGTGTGTCCTTGCCCGTATTGCTTCTAGCAATGCTATTTCCATGACTGTAGCATAGCTGGTGGAAGATGCTTTTACGAGGTAGCTATTACGAGAGGGCATTGTTTTAACGTGAGTGGAGGCAGATATAGGGGAGACGTCAGAGGTATGTTCTTTACTCAGTGAGTGGTAGGGGCGTGGAATGCATTGCCTGAGAGGGTAGAGCAGTCGGCATCCTTAGGGGCTTTTAAGCAGGTATTAGATAGGCATATGGATGAGAGTATAAGGTAGGGGTGCAGTTTAGATAGACCTTAGGTTTAGGGTAAAAGTTTGGCGCAACATTGTGGGCCGAAGGCCCTGTACTGTGCTGTACTCTTCTACAATCTATGTTCTATGTTCTAAGACTGCTATTATTTGGGGGGGAGACTGCAGACAGTCTTGGAGGATGACCTGAGATAATTCTGACCCTTGATAGGCTGGTTTCATGCTGCAGCAACTCAGCGTAGGTGGCAGCAATCTGGACTGGCTGATGGAAACATCAAGAGTGCTGGAGGAGTGGGCAAAGGTGTGACGGTAAATGATAGAGGACAGAAAGCTCATGTCACTTTCCTGGGGTAGAGCCTCAGCCATCTGAGCAAGCTGTTGGAGGACAGATTGCTGGATGACTGTGACATCCTGAAAGTCACTTTAAACACTGGTATTTGAAGCAGTCTGAACATTTATGGCAGTGAGCTTAGTTTCCATGGTTTCAATCTTAGCTCCCACTGCAACATTCATACAAGTGGATGGCTTTTGATTCCTTTGTAATGGAGCTCAGACATGGAGGTTATCAGACATAGCTTTGTGATTAAGTCCCTCAGTGTGAGCATGGAAGGGATGAGCTGTAAGTATGTACCAAAGGCCTATGTCAAGTTAGTGCAGGACTTCATGACCTTTGACATTGACTGTACATGTTCTAGCACCCAGGAGCATGTGGCTGCTCCAACACATCAAGAATTTCTTTGCATTGACCCTATCAGCCTCCTCTGTAGCCTGAACCATGAAAGTGATCCCCTGAGTCCTTGGGAAAACAGAATGTGAATAAGTAACAAAAGCTGAAATAGCTCGAGAAACTCAGAGAGCCTGGCAGCCATCTGTGGAGAGAAAGCAATGTTTCAGCTCTGTTGACCCTTCATCATACGTGTTGTGTGTGAACCAATGTGTTTGATTACATACATGTCATGTTTGAAGGTATGCAAACAGTGAATGTGGGTATGAGACAATGTGTAGAGTGTTAGCATGTGGTGAGCCATTAATATTAGAGACTGTTGGTAGATGGGGCTTGGGGGCATTGAGGCTAGTGGAACGTTGGTGGGTTTTGGCATTTGAAAATGTATTCACTGCTCTGTACTGGGTCCTGATGAAGAGTGTAAACCCGAAACATTGAATTTCCTGCTCCTCTAATGCTGTCTGACCTGCTGTGTTCATCCAGCTACACTCTATATGTACTCTGAATCCAGCATCCGCAGTTCTTCCTATCTCTGAGATTTGATAGTACCTGTAACAGAAATTGTAGGCATTAAGAAGGCATTGTGATCCATCGAATGGCCTTTCTCAATTCTTACTACTCAGGGCTCTTAGATCAACCTGTTTGCTGATTTTACCTCATCTGGACTGGTGCCGCTATGAAGCATTCAACCAGGAAATCTCACACAGACCTGGTGAACTGCATGCTTAGAGTTTCAATAGTAGTCCGTTTAGATTTCAACAGCAAGTCCTCCGACTGCAACATTGGGTCACAGATTTACAGGGCAGGTCTACCCTCGCTTCGGAGGAGTGAGCTGGGAGGTGAAGGGGTGGGTCAGGTGGAAGCGTATTTGGGGTGGGGGGGCTTGGTTGGGGCATGTCCTTTCTTCAGCAGCAAATTTCCCCACTGGTGGGGAAGATCGTAAATCAGCACAGAGGTAGGCAGCTAACTGAACTGAATGTGGACCAAATTTCATCCATCTTTGCCGGATGCATGGCATTTGGCTAACCACAGAGCAAATTTTACACCCCGTCACCGAACCGTACCACACTCGTGATGTGTAGGAGATGTCCTGCAGAGGCAAGCTACAGGATTGTTACAGCCAGAGGCATCATGCCCAATAAAGGACACTCTTGACAGAGAAGGCCACACCTATGTCCCAAACAATGCCAGGAGTGGGGTCTATCCTCTGGTTCAAGAGGCTTAGTGACTACGCCACAAATACTCTGAAAGCACAGATGTTAAGGCACCCTTACAGTCACTGGCACTCCTCAGCAGCACACATCTCTTTCAGCCGGTCAATTCTGCAATCACATCATGAAGTTTGCAAGAATTAAGCCCACTGTTGGTACATGTAAGGTCAGGACCCTCGTGTGGTCTCGCCTCTGGACTCCAGTCCTGAAGCCCATAGGATAACCAACCACATGCATCCGTTGTAGCTCAGTTGGTTGAAATCTCCGCTCTCAGTTAATATGTAATGGGTTCAAGTTTTACTCAAGGGACATGAGGAAAGAATGTAAAACTGACCAGGCAAAACAATACTGAGAAACCATGGTATCACAGGTGCAATGACCTTGATGGAGAACAGAAGAGTTCTTGGCACTTTTCTGAATAATATTTGTACCCAACCAACATTGCTACACCAACCGATCGCAACTGTACTTGAGCTTAACAATAACATTTTCAGAGCATAAAGGACACAGCTCTATCTTATTAAAATAATATATGCTGCGTCACATGGAATCACATTTATAAACAATAGATCTTGTATTTAAGAGTTGAATAGGTCAGTTGGTTAGCTCAAATTCAGAACAGCGTGGGTTTAATTCTTTCACTGGTTAAGGCTACCATGAAGGACTCTCTTTCTCTTGCCTGAGGCATGGTGACCCTCAATTAAACCACCACTAATGACGAACTAGCTCTGTAGGACTACAGTGACTCTGCCTTTTGCGAATTTAAAGATAGTGTGCATCTAGCTCGAGAACTAATAGGATTGATGGGAAAACTGATCTGAAGTAAATCAGCCATGTTCTCGTTAAATGACAGAGCAGACTCACAGGGCTGAATAGCCTTGTCCTGCTCCCAACTCTTATGTTCTTATATGCACATTACATTGTGCTGTTTTCTCCAGCATTTAGAAGGTTATGAGGTGATCTGATCAAAGACTTCACAGTATTAGCAGGAAGAGCCAAGGTAAATAAAGATAAACTTTTTCCACTGGTTGGGGATTCTAGAACTAGCGGGAATTAGAGCCAGGCCATTCAGGAGAGATGTTAGGAAGCCCTTCTATGCACAAAGGGTGGTAGAGGGTTGGAACTCTCTTCCACAAATGGCAGTGGGGGCTGGATCAGTTGTTAATTTTATATCTGAGATCAATAGCTTTTTGTTAACAAGGGTATTAAGGGATACGAGCCAAAGGGATTTGTATGCAGTTCGACCACAGATCATCCATGATCTTATTGCAAAGTGGAACAGGTTTAAGGGGCCCAATAACCTCCTTCTGTTCTAAGTTCCTGTGTTCCTATGTCACACCCCTTTATGGAAAAGTGCTTAGCAATAATGCCACAGGGCTACTAATCCATAAACAAAGGCTAATTTTCTGGGGACATGCATTCAAACCCTGACATGGCAAATGGTGAAATTTTGAATTTTTTTTTTAAAATCTGCAATTAGAAGCTGGTCTAGTGGCAACAATGTAATACTGCTGATTGATGTAAAAAGCTCATCAGGTTCATTAATGTCCTTTATGGAATCAAATCTGACATCTTTCCCTGCTGGGCCTACATGTGATTCCAGACCCACAGGAATCTGGTTGACTTGTAACTACCCTCTGAAATGGCCTAACAAGCCATTCTATTCTAGGGCAATTAGGGATGGGCAATGAATGTTGGCCTAGCCAGAGATGCCCAAATCCCATGAATGAGTTAAACGAAAATCACAATGTTAGCTATGAAATACATTTATCCACGTTTTACTGCCCTATTTCTGACGTGACAGCAGTAACTGCATTTCAGAAAGTGTTTCACTGGCTGTAAAGCACTTTAGGACATCCTGAAGTCACAAAAGACAATATTGAAATGGAAGTTAATGTCTTTTTGTATTCTAAACTATTATTTACTGAAGATAACCATAACTAGCCATGAACAGATGGGCCTCAAAACTGTCTGCAATTGAATTGAATCTGAACTCAATGCAAAAATGGAAAACATCTCCGCAACCTCAGCTGTGTGATGCATGATAAACTTGTCAAATAAGTAAAGGTACAATACAGCCTAAAATAGACAAAGATTGAATAGAGAGAGTGATGAATGTCTACAGCCAGGTAGAAATGAAATAGTGTAATAACGAATTGTCAGCATGGATTTTAAAAGAGAAAATCTTGCTTGACCAACTTTATTTAATTTTTTGAGGATGTAACAGAGTATCAATGATAATTCAGTGGATCTAATTTATCTGGGTTTGAAAATGCCTTCGACAAGCTGCTTTATAAGAGACCAATGTATAGGACCAGAGAATGTGGAGTCAAAGAAGTGACAGAATGGAATGCTGGCTTCAGGATAGAAATCAGAGAAAGGGAGGCAAGGGTGGTTATTCAGAATGTTAGGAGATAACGATTTGTGTTCCATAAAAATCAGTACTTGGACTTTTGATTTTCACAATTTGTACTAGCAATTCAGACTTCGGAATCAGAAGCAACAGTCTATAAATTTGAGGATGACACCAAATTGGAAGGGATAGTCAATACTGAGGAGGACTGTGACAGATTACAGGAGGATTAACATGAATAATGTGCAGAATGGCCAAGTAACTGTGAAATCAACACAGATGTGAGGTTGTGTTTTTGAACAGGAGAGGGGCACGTAATATTGATAGGTGGAACCCTAGGTGGGGTAAAGAAACAAAGTGATCTTGGAGTACAAACACACCAGATTCTAAAAATAACATTACTCCACAGATTAGCAAGGCCAAAAAAAACCCCACAAATTGAGTACTTGACTTTATTGTTCGAAGGATAGAATTGAAAAGTGAGGTGGTTATGCTAAGCCTACATTGAACACTGGCTAAGCCTGTACGCAGTTCTGGCCACCGTAATACAGAAAGGGCAAAGAGACACTGTTGTAAGTATTACATGTCATCTAAATGGGAAACGATTTAAACTCAGGTACCTCTGTATCAAAACTACACTTCCCAGCAGAGAGATACATGACCTACATTTGATGGAAAACCAAAATTTTGATGCACTCTGCGTCAGATTTGTAAGTCATTCTTGATTTCTTTTAAAAACCTGCGTACAAGAAATTCAACCCGTCCTTGAATTTTGACAAAACAAAAGTCATATTTCAACCCAGAATTGATGAGCCAATCTTCCACCTCCCATGTGAATTAAAGCAGAGATTCGGGAATACGTTGAGGACCTCCAATATCTCAGGTTTCCAAAAAAAGTGACAAAAACAGAAGTTGCTGGAAAAGATCAGCAGGTCTGGCAGCATCTGTGAAGCAATGATCAGAGTTAACATTTCGGGTCCGGTGACCCTTCCTCAGAACTTGCTCAGAAGTTTGAAGAAGATCCTAAATTGGTCCTCATGCCATCGTCATAGTAGTTGCAAACCGTTGTTCACCACTGTTGGACCTGTAAAATTATAACTCACTTAGACACCAGCATACGTGCAGGTGAACCCAAGTGTACAAAGAGAGTTAAGCAGTGGGAGCATGCAGTGTCTCGCAGTGGGCACAGTTTTCATGATGAGGCAGGAAGAACACTTCTGTTGTTCTTGGCTTCTCCATGAACTAAGAAAGGAAAACACACACAGAGGCTTTCTGTACAATCTCCAGGGATCCCTTCATCATCACATGTTGCTGTTAGCACTGAACAACCTAACAGCTGGAACTTCTGGCAGTATGTTTTCCGACTATTTAGCACCAATTTCAGATGTGAGAATGGGTGCAAGAGGTGGCTTTCAGGATTCAATATCGAAATCAGGCCTATATTTATAACAGGCAGATGCGATATGATCTCCTGCAAAGACCGTGCTATATTTGGCAAATCAAGGACATATGGGTTTTCCCACTGCTTTATCTGTCAACTTTTTGTCTGTTTATGCTGGCAAGTTGCATGAAACAGAGAACCCACAAGCCGCCGTTTGTTCCCGCAGTGCAACGATTTGTATAATTTTAAGTGCGAGCTGAGCGTTTGTTGCTGTCAGTTAATAAATAATGACAAGTTTATGCTACAATGCACAACTGATCACTGGAGAAAAGCAAAGCCTTTGGCAAACTCTGATTAAAGCTACAAGAAGTAAAAGGCATTGGAGGTACAAACCCTGACTGAATTCCAATAAACCTGTGTTCCAGTTTGCAGGCACTACCAGGTTATCACTGCAGATATTATCTTCCTTGTACATTGAAGAGAAACACTCCAGCATCTTGAAGCTACATACCGCCTCCCCGCAGTGTGAATCTTCAGACTTCCAATGTTATCGACAACAATAGTTGGAGCATATGTAGCAAATAAATCCGTTTCTTCATTTCAAAATATCCTGTAAGCACCAATTTGTGAAAGGCTTTCTACCCCTTTCTGCAATTTTCATTTCCTCAAATTAATGGGACATTTAGAAGCAGAGATGAAGTTACAATAAGGGGAAAATGTCAAGTTTTTGTTTTGGGGTATGGGTGTCATGATCTCCTGTCCCAGTTCATCTGAAACAGGAAGTGGAATGGGGGGCAGATGCCATTGGAAGCTCCAAGGAACCCTTTTAGAAGAGAATGGGACTAAGCAGCCAAAAAGCTGTACTCCTCGAAGACCCTGACAGCAGCACTGGAAGAATTCAAGGACATGCAATAGGGGTCAAGGTCAGTGATTGCATCTTTAAAGCACAGCTCCTACCAAACGTGAGGCATTGCTCTTTGCACCACACCTCCATGTGCAAGCTCAAACTTATTCCCCAGATGTCACATGTCACACTTACCATACACCCGCATCTCACTGCATCCAGATACTGCCAGCTGTTCCAACATGGCAGACACTTCACCCAAATGTAGTGCAACACAGCTACTAGATTTTTTCCCTCTCTCTTGCACAACAATTCAACCCAGAACTGCAGGGAACAGAGGAGAACCGGAAGGAAGCGAGCATTATCTATGCCCCCTCTGGCGATGATGGGACACAGCATTATGGGAACCACTGCCAATATCTACAATGCTGGTATCTTCCTATCTAATGCTACTTCCCAGAGTCCAGTTCAGCCACATCTTGCTATCAAGCATGATGAGCAATCTGCTGATAGTGTGACTATTAACTGTTACTTCCCATTCTACCCCACTTCCTTCATCCTAACCTACCCCTTCATTTGTGCGACTGCGTATCCAAGAACTACCACCTGTCAAGGCATTGTGGCTCAATGGGGAATGTGCCAGCAGCACCAGAATTGGAGAAGAAGCACCATCAGTTGATCTGACAGTCACAGGCCGTCAGTTTAGCTACCGGCAATGCCTGGACTTCAGAGGACAGGATACAAGCAGCAGCTTCACGGTGATGTACCAAGCACAAATGGGCTGCAGTCAGACTGAAGGCACAGGTCAGTTCTGGAATACTGTGAACAGCTTTGTTGCCTTCACTTATAAAAAATATATTGCCATTCAGGCAGTCTGGAGAAGGTTCACTAAGTTGATCCCGGATATGGAAAGGCTATCATATGAGGAGAAGTGGCGTATTTTAGGGTGTTTAGAAGAATGAGAGGAGACCTGAAGGATACAAGATCCTTAGAGACTTTCACAAGGTAGCTGTTGAAAAAACCCTGAAGTGCTGAGGAGGAGTGGCAGTGGCCCAATTAGTTATGAAGAAATGACACTCTCAGGATGCTACCGCTACCACCTCACTAGTGGCCTGTTCTAGACAAGAGGTCTATGGTTCCTGCTGATGGCGAAATGGTGCATTGCAAAGCTGGGTCCTCCAAGCCAATATTGATGAAGGTTACCCTTCAAGAAGTTCATTTGTTATCTTGTTGAAAGTGAGCTGCTTTTCAACTGCCAATCTGCGAGGTCACCTCAGGAGAATGATGTCAATGAGCTGTTGATAAATAACTTGATGGGATGCTTCCTCCATAGGATCTTCCTCCTTCTCTTTGCCTTCTTCCACCATCAATTTTTTTTCTGTTTCCTTCTCCTCTGACAGTGGCCTTTGAATATTTGGTGACAAATGCTGCACTCTCCTGGTTTACAGAGAGAAAAACAGACAGAAATGAATTGGGATAGCCAATTGTGTACTAGAAGCCTCGCCTCTGAATAGCCCAAGCAATGGAACTGTGCCTTCACAATGCCAATGGTTTTCTTTCCAGCTACAAGGCAGTTGTCATAAAGGCATTGTCCCTGTGCATTCAGGTGTTGGAAGGGAGTCCCAAGGCAGGGTGCACAGAAGGGATGGCTTAGCACACAGCTGTCTGCCTCTTGTTTGTTGCAATGGTCCAAAATACAATGGTGTGTATGCTATAGGTTGACTGCATCCTGGCCAGATCTGGCTTAGCAAGAATTCACTGATGTTTTGGGTAGGATCGAACACCAACTGCACACTGATGGTACTTGTAAGTTGTACGCTTGTAGTTCCTGTACCTTGCTCTGATTTTGGGGCAATGGATGTGCAGTCAATGGATTCACACACACTGAAAATCCTATTATCATAGCAATCCCTTCTCATAAGAAAGATGTCAACAAAACCTCTTCTCCTGGAGTACGGGGTCTCCAATACCACTCTGACCAGCGAACAGTAGAAAATAATGACATTTTATCAATCTCACTTATTCCTGCTTGTATAGGATTTGAGAACAAAGGGATTTTTGATGACCATATTCACCTGGTACAGCAGCTATAGGTTTAGTTTATGGAGATAGTCTGTTCAGTGTACATCTGCTGGCTGAAGTGCATGCTCCTGACACTCTGCTCCTGGTAAGCAAAACAGATTCTCCCTAAAGATAGTCAGTATGGAGGAGACTTCCCCGTCCTCTGTACCTGCTCAACTCTCTCTCTCTCTCTCTCTCTGGAGCCTGCATTTCATATCCCCACAGTTTAAGAGATGACAATGTCAGCACCCATAGCTCAGCAGGTTGTCTGGTGACATGGCAGAAAACCTCTCTGCTCTGCTCCCTTCAAAATCCAACAAATCTCCAAAACTCCTCCATGAACACGATGCAGTATTCCCGCAAACATTGCCGCTACAAAAACAAATCAGAATTGCTTCACCTGCTTGTTAGATGCTAATAATATTAGTGGGGTCCCTCTTCAACTGAATGCAGGAAAAGCAAGACCTAGTTATTGTCATGTCACTGAGAGACCATGGTGTGTGAATATTGACTGTTGGGTATGCTAAATTGCAACATTGGGTCCACCTCAAAAGGACAGATCTCAAAGCTGTGGAAGTTCGTTCTGGACCTGATTGAATTATGTAATTCAAGTTCTGTGCCTCTCCATGGAAATAACTTTGTAAAACCGTTGAATAATCAGCATTTGTTTTAATTTGACGTTGAAAACAAAAGCTTTCTTTGAAGCTAAACTCCACCTGCACCTCACCCAAGGCTAAATTTCAAATCTGCTTTGAAGAAGATTTTGTTGGATGATTACCACAACTGATAGAACTTTGGTCTAAATCTCTCATGGCTATTTGCGAAGATCCTTGCATCAATGAGATGTAACAGGAACTGAATATCAAGTAGGTACTGTTGGTACTGACATCTGGAGTACTGTGTACAGTTTTGGTCTCCTTACTTAAGAAAGAATGTAATTATATTAGAAGCAGTTCGGGGAATGTTCGCTCGACTGCAATGCAGGGGTTAGCTTAACGGCGAATGCAGAACAGGTTGGTCCTAGGCCAGAGCTTCTCAAACTTTTTCTCACAATGATCCCATTTTGAAGCTCTAACATTGTCACAAAGCCGCAGGGAGAGCTCTAAAAGAGGACACGGAGGGAAGGTGAGAGACCAGGGTTGGTAAGTGGGACTCAGTAAGGGGCAACGTCCTATTGGAGTATATTTGCTATGATTTAATCAGAGTTTCACAGCAGAAATTGCTGCATCCGAGCTTGCGACCTCATAATTTCAGCTCGGGAACTTGCTTGGGGTCCTGGCCTCCACTTTGAGAAATTCTGACCCACACCCAGTGGAATTTTGAAAAATTGTATATTGAAATATTGTAATATAGGAGATCCTAAGGGAGGTGAAGTTTGATAGGGTGGATGGTGAGACGATGTTGCACCTTTTGTGGGCATCTAGAACTAGGTTAAAAATTAAGTCTCTCTGATGGATTAACCACGGGAAATGTAGGGTAACAGGGATAGGGTGGGGTGTGGGCTTGGGTGGGATGCTCTTCGGAGGGTCGGTGAGGACTTGATGGGCCAAATGACCTGCTTCTGCACTTTGGGATTCTATGACAGGGAATGAGAAAGAAGCAACCTGTGGAAAGGAGGCGAAACATGTCCAATTTCAGGTTCCATCCTCCTTGAACACTTTAAGAGCCCTGAATGACAACTAGACCTCTCAGAGAAAGATGTTGCTATTTTATTCAGAGGTAAGAGTCACAGAGTCATACATTATGGAAACAGAGGGTGAAAAGGAATTGTTTCTCCCAGAGCATATCAGTAAATGTATGGAATTCTTTACCACAGCAGGCTGTAGATGTTAAGCCATTAAGTATATTTGAGGCTGAGATTTGTAATCAGTAATGGAATCAAGGGTTAAGAGGATAAAGCAGGAAATTGGCATTGAGGATTACCAGATTAGCTGTGATCTTATTGAAAGGTGGGGCAGGCTTAATAGTCTGAATGGCTTACATCTGTCTTGTGGATTTATGGGCCAATTGTGTCAAAAGGTGGATATTCGGAGCAATGTTCCCACTGATGCGTCTTCGTTGTACTTCACCTGTTTTGTTGTATCGCACTGTCCTTTTCAGATCGCTGCATGGCCAGCTACTCGCACAGTTTGGAGGGAACATTGGCCAGGATCCAACAGGATATGATGGGTCGGCCACTAGACTAGCCTCCCACTGTACTATCCTCGATATTGTGAGCAGTTTTTCAACATTTATTTTTGTGAATTGAGCAAAGGATAAATATTGGCAAGGCTCCCTTGTATTTCTTTGAAATAGTGCCCTCATTATCGTCTGAGAGTCCCAACATAATACTTTCAGTCCCCATTCTTACGTTTCCCACTTTTCCAACAGAGGATGGACTGTCCCTGATAACCCCCTTTGACAAATGTAGCCCAAACCACTAGTACTCCCATGGCCAACACCCTGGAGTGAGACTAGACTGAGAGTGGTGGCCCTTCACTCGACATCCTGGTTTGCTAATACTTTTTGCATTGCTTTCTGCATCTTCTACTTGATGGGGAGTAGAAATATGATGGGCTTCTTGCTGCTGATAAAAGTGGGGATGAGCAAGTGGATCAGAGAGAAGGTCAGGGAAAGGTGAGAAGATGAGCGAGGTTAATAGTCGAATGTGTCATAGAACAAAAGGCAAAGGTAAATCATTTCAGAGAAGTGACAAAACGTAGATCCAAACGAGGTGTTTTTAGCAGAACGTAGGACAGCAATAACTACAAGAAACAGCGGGAATACAAGATACACACACTGCGGAGATAAATGGCTGACGGGTGACCTTATAGAAGTTTATAAAATCATGAGGGGCATTGGTAGGGTGAAAAGTCAAGCTCTTTTGCCCAGGGTGATGGAGTCCACAATTAGAGGGAATAGGCTTAAGGTGAGAGGTGAAAGATTTAAAAGGAACCTGACTGGCAATGTTTTCATGCAGACGGTGGCACATGTATGAAATGAGCTGCTAGAGGAGGTGGTGGAGACTGGTACAATTATAGCATTTAAAAGGCATCTGGATGTGTACATTAATAGGAAGGGTTTAGAGGGCAATGAGCCAAATGTAGGCAAATGGGGTTGATTAATGTAGAATATCTGGTTGGCATGGACGAGTTGGACCAAAGCATCTGTTTCTGTGCTGTACATCCCTATGACTCTATGACCAAATGTTAGACGGAGCAGAAGTTGAAGAACTCTGTGTGCGATGCCATTCTTCCAGCTTGTGTTAAGCTTTACTAGAAAACTCTGCAGAAGGCCTAGGATAGAAAAGTTTGCTTGAGAGCAATCTGGCAGAATGAAACAGCAGGGGAACCAGAATGTAAAAAGCATGCATACTGTGCAGTGGTATTCCACAAAGTAATCACTCCATCTGCATTTGGTCTCCCCAATGCATTATGAGCAGCATGTACAATAGATTAGATGGAATGAAGTGCAAGGGAATGGCTACATACCTGGGTTCCTGCAACATTTTCTGATTCTATTTTTGTTTTATCTTGTGCAATGAGCCATTTCTGCTACCTGTGCAGTGAGATAGTGATCTGGAGTATCTCAGGCTATGGGTGTCTGCAAATACACTGTTCCTGAGACTGCTTGCTGCTTATCTCTAAATAAGACTCTTCAACTTCCTACGTACTGTGAATCAGCATCATTTACACTGCACATAGGTTATCAAATATAACTCTCTAATTTAGTGTTTAAGGTCTCTCACTTCAGCTACCCATTCTAGACTAATACCTTCTCTCTGACTGATACCAGTGTCATATGATCAGTTACAGCACCAGGATTTATATGAACCTCATCATATCGCAATATCATTTCTCACCACTGTACTGATCGCATCCTCTTTAACTTTTCCATGCCAGCTCTTCTCCTTTCTTCCTTTCCTTCTAACATGTTAAAAAATCTTGAAAATTCACATTCCGGACATGATCGCTTTGCTTCCACATCCCCTTAATGGTTATCATGACACATTAATGTATTTTTGTTTATGCTATCAATTTATTCATTAGTTTCAAATGCTGCTTGGATTCAGATAAAGCCTTTCAAACCTGTCTCCTTTACTTTAACCATTTTTTCCCTTACTCTGCTTTCATTTGCTGGTACACGTCTGTACAATCTGTCCTTTCCTGTCACACTCAAGCTACCATTACCCGTACTATTATCTTGTCTGTTCTCTTTAACTTTCCAAATCTCCACTCACAAGAAACCTCCCCATTTTACCACACTATTTAGTTTAAAGCCCTGCTAACATTTCTGGTTGAAGATTTTGTCACGGCAGTGAATGTAGAACAATAAGGCACAGGAACAGGTAAACGTAAGGTGACGAATAGGCAAGGAATGGGGGGATACGGACTATTTTTACGGGTTTATGGACCACAGTCCCACCGTGAATCAGCTGAAGGCTTTCCCAGTGACTCGTTGGCCCAGTATTGGTACCAATTCTGAATAGAATGAAACTCATTTCTCCAACAACAATCTTTGTGCCACACATTCAACTCTCTAACCTTAGTTAACCTTTGTCAATTTGCTTATGCCTCACTTAGTAATCAACGTTGTGTCTCCATGTTTCAATTTAGCTTTGAATTGCCCATACTTCCTCAACAGGTATTTTTCTGAGCATCATCCATGTCACTGGTGGACCACAACAACTGAATCCAATCCCTCCGACTCCAAGTTCCTTTCCAGTTCTGAGAAGATGCCCTTAACCTTGGCACAGGGAAGGAAACAAACTGCCTTGTCTAAAATTTCCCCAGTACAACTACAACTCATGGCCCGGAGGCACAGTGGTTAGCACTGCTGCCGCACAGCGCCATGGACCCGCGTTCAATTCCAGCCTCTGGGGACTGTCTGTGGGGTGTTTGCACATTCTCCCCGTGTCTGCATGGGTTTGCTCCGGTTTCCTCCGGTTTCCTCCCACAGTCCAAAGATGTGCAGGTTAGGTGGTTTGGCCATGCTAAATTGCCTGTAGTGTTCAGGGATGCGTAGATTAGGTGGGTTATGGGGGATGGGTCTGGGTGGGATGTTGTGAGGTTTGGTGTGGACTTGTTGGGCTGAAGGGCCTGTTTCCACACTGTACGGATTCTATGATTCTAACTCCTTTCAACTCCCCCACTTGAATGTCTCCCTACATCATGATTGTATGATCATTTTGCTCATATACTCTACAGTTTCTGCTGCCATCCACACATGCTGCAGGATCCTTGAATCTATCGGACACTTGCTGAGAGTGAAACCCCAGCATTGCCAGCTTCTTGGTCCTAGTACCTGTCTCACTTGCAGTCACAGTGCTTCTGACCAAGTGCATCTACGAGAGAAGGAGCAAAACTTGACCTTCTGTTGGGAAGTACAACAGGACAAGTGACTGAAGTGTTAGTAGGGGAACACTTTGGGACTAGTGATCATAATTATACCACTTTTCACCGTTCGTTTACCAGATTATGAGTTGAGGGCAGCCTCTCTGGGAGTTTCAGTTTTATTTATCAGTGGGGGTGGGGGGAGGCTTTTAAAATTGTTATGGAAAAGGATAGGCCTTCCATAAAAGTTAAAGTTCTTAATTGGAGTAAGGCAAGTTTGAATGGTATGAGACAGGAACTTTCAAAAGTTGATAGGATTCAATTGTTCAAAGGTAAAGGGATGACTGACAAGTGAGTAGCTTTCAAAAGTGTGATAACGAGAGCTCAGAGGAGTTGTGTTCCTGTTAGAGTGAAGGGTAAGTCTGGTAAGAGTAGAGAACATTGGATGAATAAAGATATTGAGATTCTGGTCAAGAATAAGAATGAGTTATGTATTAGATATGGCCAACTGGCGTCAAATGAATCTCTTGAAGGGTATAACAGGTGCAGTGGTATTCGTAAGACGGAAATCAGGAGGGCAAAAAGCAGATACAAGGTAGCATTGGCAGATAAAGTTTAGGATAATCCAAAAAGATTCTGTAAGTACATTAAGAGCCAAAGAGCAACAAGAGAGATGACAGAGATACAGAATGAATATTTTGCACCAGCTTTTACTTGGGAGAAAGAAGTGGAAGCTTCAGAACTCAGAAATAAATATTGATATTTTGAAAATAGCTTGCATTACAGAAAAGGAAGTGCTGGAGATCTTAGAAAACATAAAGGTGAATAAACCTCTGAGACCTGATTGAGGAATGGCAGATGGAGTTTAATATGGATAAATGAGAGGTATTGCATTTTGGTAAAACAAACAAGGGCAGGACTTATACAAATAATGGTAGGGCCCTGGGTAATGTTGTAGAACAAAGAGACCTAGGGGTTCAGGTACATAATTCTTTAAAATTTGTATCACATGCAGACTGGCTGTTTAAGAAGGTGTTTAGCACACTTTCCTTCATTGCTTAGATCTTTGAACATAGGAATCGGGACATCAGGTTGAGGTTGTACAGGACATTGGTAGAGCTTCTGCTGGATACCGTGTCCAGGTCTGGTCGCCAGGTCTGGTTGCTAAAGTAAAGGATATTATTAAATTGGAGAGAATTTAGAAAATATTTACCAGGATGTTGCCAGGAATGGAAGGTTTGAGTTCTAAAGATAGGCTGAGGCTGTTTTCATTGGAGTGTAGGAGGTTGAGACACTATTGAGATTTATAAAATCATGACAATAGCGTTACAAAGCAGGGGTTAACCCTGCCTCCCCCCACCCCCACTGATAAATAAAACTGAAACTCCCAGAGAGGCTGCCCTCAACTCATAATCTGGTAAACGAACGGTGAAAAGTGGTATAATCTCCCTCTCACCCCACAATCTGTCATAAAGGAGTGATTAAATGAAATGAAATCCTTTCACTCACTCCAAAATCAATAAGTAACAATTTGTCTCACAGTGAACAAATTAACAGAACTACTAACAAACCAAACAATTCCCCTTTAACTACTAACAAATCCAGAATGAAACAAAAATTCTAATGGTAAGCTGTTCCAATAAACATAAGTTCCACTTACATAAACCAAAATAATAAAGTAAATTTAAACTTAATCTTTCAAATTTGCAGCCAGGATATATCTCCCAGGATTCTCTGCGTTCCCTCTGCTGATCTTTAGTCAGGAATGCATTTCTCTGTTGAATTCTTGTGTCAGGAATGCCTCTATCCATCAAATTCTTGTGTCAAGAATATTAGCTAAGAGTGATGCTCTACATTTTAGACAGATGATGGTTTTCTGAAGCTTAGAGAATTTTGTGAGAGTGAGTGATTTTCTCTTTCGAGCTGCTGGTGGTTAACTAACAGATGGCAGTTACTCTCAAACCAATTTTAAAATGCTCTCTTCTTTTATACCTATGATGACCTATCAATATCTTACAATAGGATTGGTCCTAGGTTGTCAAAACCATTAGATTTAGATTTAATTTTTTTGTTTCCAAGTGCCTGGTTTAAACTAATTGGTCGATATTCAAACTGATTGCCTTGCTAACAAAGCAAAACTGCTGCCTGGGTTTATAACCATCAGCCTTTCGATAGAATGTTTCAATTTCAGGAGCTCTGTGCACCTGCAATTTCTTTCTTTTAAATCTCCAAGCCTAGAAAAAAAAATCATCTTTTAAAGGGACCATGCACTTTTACCCTATCATTTTACAAATCTCAAATCCTAAAATTCTACCTTCCAACCCATAAATACTGTACACAACTTCACAACACCTCCCCATCTTAAGAAACAAAGCCATCATTATGGAAAGATCGCTTTTTTTTTTACTCTAAATCTTAACACCATTATTACTAGAAAAATATGGCATTAATCTAGAGCTACACATTTCATACTAATTCTATATTCGTAGATACAATATTGAACATTATTGTTTCTATCTTACATAGACATTTTTCTTTTAAACCTGTGATCACGCATCCGCAATAACATTTTCACAACCTGCAACATGTACAAACTGTAAATTAAATACATATAACATAAGACTCCAATGAAATAGTCTGTTGTTCTTGTCTTTAAGTCTTTCCAAAAATGTCCCAGGCTGTGATCAGCGTACATAACCATCCCTGATACATCGTTTGAAACATAAATATTAAAATGTTCTAAGGTCAGTACCAAACTCAATAATATCAGAGATAAAAGGTACTGCAGATGCTGGAGAATCCGAGATAACAAGCATGGGGCTGGATGAACACAGCAGGTCAAGCAGCATCATAGGAGCAGGAAAACTTGACGTTTCGGGCCTAAACCCTTCATGGGTTTAGGCCCGAAA
>JAHRHZ010000069.1:6454598-6473126 GCA_024137785.1 Ginglymostoma cirratum | reverse complement strand
TTTCGGGTCTGGACCCTTCTTCAGAATTTCTGAAGAAGGGCCCCAGACCCGAAACGTCAGATTTCCTGCTCCTCTGATGCTGCTTGGCCTGCTGTGTTCATCCAGCGCTACACCTTGTTATCGCAATGTAAATAGGATACCATTATTTCCACCATTCGGGTAATCCTGGCAATAAGCCCTCAGCATTGTCTTTAGGGTCTGATGCCACCTTTCCAATGCTCCCTCAGATTCAGGATGGTATGTACTTGATTTAATGTGTTGGATGCCTAAACAATTCATGGCCTCCTTAAACAATTTGGCAGTACAATTGGACCCTTGGTCTGACTGAATCTCCCTGGATAGGCCTTAATGGGTAAAGAAAGCAAGCAACTCCTCCACATCATTTTTTTGCCTTGACGTTCCGTAATGGAATTGCCTCCAGAAATCTGGTAGACACATCCATCATGGTTAGCAAATACCGGTTCCCGTCAGATTTAAATTTAATTGGCTTTTAATCTCTTAGTGCCTGGTTTAAATTAATTGGTTGATATTCAAACTGGCTGCCTTGTTAACAAAACGAGACTGCTCCCTGGGTTTCTAACCATCAACTGTTTGTAATAATGTTTCAATTTGAGGAACTCCCTGTGCACCTGCACATTTACTTTTAATCTCCAAGCCTAGGAAAAAACACATCATCATTTAGAGGGACCACACATTCCTACCCCGCCCCCCATCATTTTATAAACATCCAATCTTTATGCCCCGCCCTCCAATCCACATGTGCTATACCCAACTTTGCAACTATAGCCAGGGTGTTTTCTCAAGGGTGGGTGAGTTCAAAACTATGGGGCATTTTTTAAGATGAGAGAAGAAAGATTTAAAAAGGACACGTGGGTTAACCTTTTTATACAGAGAGTGGTTCATACGTGGAAGTGATGGATGCAGATACAGTTACAATATTTGAAAGACATTTGGATAAGTGCATGAATAGGAAGGTTTTGGAGGGATATGGGCCAAATGCAGGCAAGTGGGACTAGTTTGGATTGGGAACACGGTCAGCATGGACTAGTTGGACCAAAGGGTCTGTTTCCATGCTGTATGACCTACACTAAGATGTCTGACTGCCTTCTGGAACTCAGTATCCAGGTAACCTTTCCCCTTTCCTGAAGCTCATATGTTAGCCTTATCAGCTCTCAGCTGATGTTCCACGAGCTGCAGACATTCATTGCATTTGTGGTTGGCATGGATCACGCAGCAACTGCAACCAAAGCCCCAACTGTCCTGCCACCTTTATCTGTTCAGGTTTCATGTTCGGAAATATCCATTTGACTGTCATCTGTAGGTCTATTAGGTATTGGAATGGTTAAGCTATAAAGAGGACCTTTCCTTTTCTCCTGTTAATTCAATCAGTAGGTTTAGAAACCTCCCAGAATGGCCTGAGAACGGGCATGTGCAATAATTAGATGGTTCAATACCCCCTGCTTTGTGCTACAATCCAAGATTCATTTTACCCCACTGTCTTCTGGAATGTTAAGGGTGTGAATTTCTACACGGCATTTTCTGTAACTCAGGACTCCTCCTCTAAATCTAAAGAAACAGGCAATGACTTCCAGATTCCTAAATGCCCTGTGAATGAAAAAGACTTTCTTCACATCCCTGGTAAACTACCTTACCCTTACCTTAATACAATGAGCCCTGGTCATTGATTCCTCCACCAAGGTGAAAAGTTCCTACCTGTCTACCCTGTTGTTGCTCCTCATAATTATATACATGTCAATCATGTTCCCCGCAGTCTCCTCTGCTCCAAAGAAAAACAATTCCGGTCTATTCAATCTCTTTTCATTACTAAAACTCTCCTCTGCACCCTCTCCAGTGCTATCACTTCACTACTTTAACGTAGATGCCAGAACTGCACACAATACTCTGAGCTGCGGCCTAATCAACAGTTCCAGCATAACCTCCCTGCTCTTAAACTCTATGCCTCCACTAACAAAGGCAAATATCCCATATGCTTTCTTAAGTATTGATAGATTTTGAGATACTAATATCACCAGGATATGGGAATAACATGGCATTGAGGCCAGCCATGATCTAGGACAATGAAGCAAGTTTGAGGGACTCAATGCCCTAGTCATGCTTTCCACACAATGCAACGGCAGGTATTAGAATCAAAGACTCTCCAGTGTGGAAGCAGGCCATTCAGCCCCTCGAGTCTAGACTAACTTTCCAAAGACCAGACCACCCAGGAATCGAACTGAGGTCCCTGGCACCCTAAGGCAGCAGTCCTAACCTCTGAGCCACCATGCTGCTCCAGATCACCAAGCATTGCCTACCTTAATGAGGCTGGGTGGTCCTATAAGCTGAAGCATTCTGTTTTGGCCAAGTGTAAGAGGTTTGCTGGGATCAGTGCTGGGTTGAATGCCAAGCACACCTTGCCCATGTAGCAGCAACAGCCCTGACAAGGCACAGAATTGTAACTGGTATCCCTGGAGCTTCCTGCCATTTTGATTTCCAATTCACTGATTCCTGTGTTACTAAGGTTTCTGTTGCTGCATTTGCACTTCAAATGACATTGAGCGTCAGGCGGAATACATGCACGCATATTTAAAACCATTCTCAGTGCTTTAAACTCCAAATTAGATCTCCTAAAATTAAATGGAAACTCGTAAATAATTTAGTCTTGAGCTGTTGTCGTCTTTTATTAGATTATTTACGTCTCTTTACACAAAATATATAAATTTGTGTGTGAACGTACATTGTTGATAAATAAACAAGGCACTTTTCATGCCCCAGTGACGAAAATTTTATTATTATGTGGAATAATGGAGACATTTTTGCAAGCATCGCTGGAATATTAATAATTGACCCCATTACTGGCCATCTGAGCAAAAGCTAAAATAACACACTTGTTTTGAACAGCTAAGCCTACTTCCGAATGATTAATTTCTGCTGTCATGATACGTACATGCACTGTTTATCATGATCATTTCAGTGTAGATATAGTTTTCCACATGCATACCATTAAGCCACAGTTAATATGGGTATTAGCAACCGCATCATCCCCGACCAGTGCAACAGAGAGTGCCATCAGACATAGCACTAAGCGGGAAATCATGATATGCTGGTTCTTATTAACTGTAATTTCCTTATTATAATTTTCATGCTTAATATCTGAGTGACAGAGTGATGCAATAAGTCATAATAAACATGGGAATTTTAAGTCAGTTTTATGTTTTTTTACAAGCGGCTTATGGCTACGCATTATAAATGAGTTTAAAAGCTCCACTCGACAGAACATAGTTTTTCAAGCTGCCTCCAGCCGTTCTGAACTATATGTCCTTTGGCTAGTGTTCAAACTTGGAAACGTCTTAAAAATGCAGCATGTAAGTTAACCAGTTCATGTTCGTATTGTTCAAAGCAACTGTCCTGCTTCCACATGCCTGCGACGGGAACAGAGACCAGGTCACAACGCTGTCCCTTCACCTCTGGGGATCTGCTCCAATGCTCTCCTATTCTTCGCGCTTGTTGTTACATAAGCTTCTGGTCAATCTACTGCTCAGAGCCACAGTTTCTAGTTACCATGAAAGCATAGTGTGAAAGGAATAATTAATTTTGAAAAGCTTGAACAAGGGTAATGGAAATTTGTGAGATCTGAGTTCAGTAAGTGCATTTAGATGGCACACTGACAACAGGTGTATGATGCTCATGTTGTGGGGGAATATTAGCTCATGAGCCACTGCCCATGATGAATATTTGCTTTAAGTGTAGGGAGTGACAGTGATCACTTGGCCTGGTGTGGTAAAGGAATACCATTTCCTGCTCTAAGAGTTCCGAGTAGTTAATGATAGGCATTGTTATAGACACTTTGAGGAGGAACAGACAATAGGTCTCAATCCTTTGCAATCCTAACCCTCTCGGACCATAAGTCCTTATGGCATCACTGTAGAGGGTGTTACTTTTGGCACTTTTCAGTATTAACTCTTTCAGATCCGTATACAAGAGCTCATGCCAAGTGCTGAATATGAGTCCAGACCCCATATCGGATTTTTGGGCCCTGCCGAGGATCAAGAACAGAGATGGTTAAAAGCCGAAAATACTGGCACTAGTCAGTTGCCGTTTTCCTGACCCTGTCCCTGACATTGGCCATTTGGTACGGGCTGAAAAGGCTGCTCACAAGAGGATGATAGCCTTGATTTCACAATCAGCCTCCAATTTCTTATACATCAGGATAAGATCAAATTCTTAAAGGTGGGCAATTAGCAATGGGACAGTGCCGTACAGTGGCTCAGTGGTTAGCACTGCTGTCTCTCACAATGTCGGAGACCCGGGTTCGATTCCAGCTTCTGGTGACTGTCTGTGTGGAGTTTGCACATTCTGCCCGTGTCTGCATGGGTTTCCTCCCACAGTCCAAAGTTGTGCAGGCTAACTGGGTTGGCCATGGTAAATATGGGGCTACGGGGAAAGCATAGGGGATTGGTCTGGGTGGCATGCTCTTCAGTTGTCGGTGCAGACCTGATGGGCTGAAAGTCCTCTTTCCACATTGTATGTATTCTGTGTCTTCCTTGCTGCCTAAGTGGGGGTGCAGATAATGGAGCTCCCTTAAAATTTTGTTCTCAGTCTGTTAGACAATTAGGACTCATAATACCTTTTCCTTTTGTTAGATATTATTGACTGAACATCCATTTATTTCATACCAGCTAGTCCCCATTTATTTTCTATTAAATCAAACTGTTTGGACATGTTCTGACACATCTCCAGGGCATCTTTAATCTGGACATTGCGTCCCAGAGGTAGTCACACTACTACGGCACCAGAAATGCCTTCATGTTCTCCATTGATATTTATAGCCTTTTAATTACTTAACCCCAGTCAACAGCTTAAAACCTGCTGTATTGACTAATTTCCCGTTATTTTTTCTCTATACAAAACTTTAAGAGACAATGAATAAAAAACAGAGTAATTGTTTTCCATGATAACAAGGTGTAGAAATTCTGAAGAAGGGTCTAGGCCCGAAACGTCAGCTTTCCTGCTCCTATGATGCTGCTTGGCCTGCTGTGTTCATCCAGCTCTACACCTTGTTATCTCAGATTCTCCAGCATCTGCAGTTCCTACTACCTCTGAAACAATTGTCTTCCATGTTTTTATCTTAATTTTTCTAAAACAAATCAGCAAAATAAAACACACTTTTATTCCATTTTGCACATCGTAACACAACTTTAAGTTTTAGCAAGGATTTATAGCGCGGGTCGTGCGTGAGATTGTTGATTGGCTCACCGAGCTGGTTTGTTTTCTTTCAGAATTTTCATCACCACGCTTGATGACATGATCAGTGAGGCCTCCAATGAAACGATGTTGTTCCACTCGGCTTGGAATTTATATTGTCTTGTCCGTTGTGGTGAGTAGTGCCATTTCCGGTTTTGTTCTGTATGCGTTTGTATAAGGTTACCCGTATGTATACTTTCATCACTCTGGGTCCATAAGATTGAGGAATTGTGTCTACTTTTATAAAATCTTTAAGCGCCATGCCCACTCCTGGGTAACAGAGTTCCATTTCCAGCATGCTATCCCAGGGACATGTAACACAGCAAAGTCTGGGAATTTAAGTGAATTTTCCTGAACTTTAACTGTCGCACTTGTACCAGATCTCGACCTTCTGATGTTTTGGAAACTCAAGACTCATTTTCCTGATGTAACAGCTCTTACCACAACCCTCAGTGCTACATTTTCCCACTTTCCAAATAGACATTAGTCAACCTGCTTGGACATGCGACAACGCACCTCAGGACAACAGTGGTTCAAGAAGACAGCTCACCACCAAGGGCTCAAGAGCTGCCAGGGATGAGCAATTAATGCTGGCTAACACACGACATCCACTTCCCATGACTCAATAAAATTATTTCCAATGAAAGACTTTTATTCTTGGGACAGGTTCAGGATCTGGTAACAGTTTGATTAGCAAAGTGAAAATTTAGCATTGCTCGTTTGGATGAACATGAATAGAAGTCACTAAAGTTAAGGATAAAATTTAAGAAAAGTCAATGACAAGCAGCATATTAATATCAGATTGAAATTACACCTGTTCCCACCAATCAAAATCATTTAAATTAATAATTTTAAATTTGTTTATGATATCAGTATGCTGTAGTTGTTGAACAAAGATGATTGTGGAAATCATTATCTTGCAATTTTTGTTTCAATTATCTTTTAACAGAAATAATCAGACAATTAGACAAAAAAAAATTAAAAATGCTTTTGGTTCTTATCTGTTGTTCATTCAACCCACAATACTTATACATAAGTAAGTGACACATTCCTTTTTGCTCCCCATTATTTGTTCCATCTCCGCCCTCCAGTTCCTCCCTGGCTATCACTTCAGATTGCCATTGGTTGATTTTGTCTTGTTTGCATAAATTAACATAAACTATTCAGGTTCAAATTGGGGATTAGCTAATAAAATCAGTCCGATACGTTAGTGATTAGAATCATTTTAGCTTTTTGATTATTTTATAAATCTATCATTATAAATTTCTACACTGATGTAACAAGATTGTGCATGGTTTCACTTTGGCACCAGCTGTTTATTGGAAAGGAAGACAATGTGCTCAATCAGTAATTAATGTCCTTAAAAATATCAAATTTCTGAAACCAGAAACTTAAATTTAAATCCTAAATTCCCCCAGTCACACACTGATTGGTTAGCAAATTAGAATAGTGTTAGATAGCAAGGAATCTTCCCCTAAATGGCCTTGGGCATATGTTCTGAGAATGTATTAAAGGCGATATAGGCTTACATAGAGTCATAGAGCTGTACAGCATGGAAACAGACCCTTCGGTCCAACTCTTCCATGACAACCAGGTATTCTAAATTAATCTAGTCCCACTTGCCAACTTTTTGCCCGTATCCCTATTAACTCTTCCTATTCATATACCATCTCACCTTAAACGTATGCTCTCTAGTTTTTGACTCCCTACCCTGCAGAAAAGACCTTGGCTATTCACCCTATCCATGCCCCTCATGATTTTATAAACTTCTATAAGGTGACCCCTCAGATTCTGACCCTCTAGGGAAAATAGCCCCAGCCTAATCAGCCTGTCCCGATAGCTCAAACCCTCTAAGCTGGGCAACATCCTTGTAAATCTTTTCTGAACCCTTTCAAGTTTCACAACATCCTTCCTATAGCAGGGAGACCAGAATTGAATGCAGTATTCCAAAGGTGACTAACCAATGCCCTGTACAGCCGCAACATGATCTCCCATCTCCTATACTCAATGCACTGACTAATAAAGGCAAACATACCAAATGCCTTCTTCACTATCCTATCTACCTGCTACTCCATTTTCAAGGAACTATGAACCTGCACTCCCAGGTTTCTTTGTGCAGCAACACTCCCCAGGACCTTACCATTAAGTGTGTAAGTCCTGCCCTGATTTGCCTTTCTAAAATTCAGCTTACAGCAATTATACAAGCTTGAAAATAAGACTAATTGGAACCACGAAATGAGAATAGTTTTGTCGAGCAAAAAAGTCAATTTTCAATACCTTCCCAGTTGAGCAATATATCATACTACCGTTGAAGCTGCTTTCTGTTGGTTACTTCATCAGTTTGATCACAAAAAAAACTTAATTCAAAGGTCTAATATTAGTGTTCAGTGCAGCCAGGATGCTAAAGGCAATGTCAAAAAGCAAAGTGTATAATTTTAAAGAGTCTGCAAGAACAGACAAGCCTGGGGGATATATGTGCATAAATTGGTGAAAGCAGCAGGACAGGTTCAGAAAGTGGTTAAAAAGCCATATGGGATACAAAAATTTAGAGGTATGAGAATGGAATGAAGTTATAGTGATTGGCTTAGCTTCAACTAGAGTACTGAGCCCAATACAAGGCACTACACTTTCGGAAGGATGTGAAGACTTTGAATGGGAGGCAGGAAATATTTATAAGATTGATTCCAGGGATAAGGGACTTAATTTTTGTGAATAGATTGGAGAAACTGGGGTGGTCACCTGATAGAAGAGAAAACTCAAAATAGATTTGGTAAAAGTGTCCAAAGCAATGAGGGTTTAGACAGGTTAAACAGAAAGAACCAGCTTCCTTTGGCTGAGCAATATTCCAGTGGGCACAGACTTAAAGTGATTGACAAAAAGATTCAAAAGTATCTTAAAATGAGTGATTTTACACAGCAAATTGTTAGTATTTGCAATGCATTGTTTTGTGAAGAAACAAAGATCAGATTTTAATATTGTCTGAGTTGTGTAATATTTCATACCACCCTGAATACCTATAACTGTGGTTGAAAACCACAGAGAACTGGAATTGGATAAGCACTTTCAGCTTGCTGTGCGACAGGGAAATGTTAGGCAGTGGGACTGGCTAAACTGCTCTTCCAGAGAGAGGACACAAGCTCAACAGACAGCATGATTTCTATCTGTGTTGCTAGCTATAATTCTACAATACAATTTATAACCTAATGCAGTGAGTTATTTCACTGTATCACAACAGCTGCATTAGTCTCATCTCTCTACTAGAAAAATATCAGGTGAATAAACACAGCAACTAACATCAAACTAAAGCTGGACCACCATAAAACCAACAGCATGTTCAAATACGATGTTCCCAAAAGCTGATACAAACAATGAGAAAAGTTCCAAGTCCCTTTTCCAATTAAATGTTCACTTTTTTTATTGCAGTAATGTGATTGTTTCAAGGAAATTGTGATTTTAATGGATTTCAGAGTACATTTCTTATTGTACAAAGCTAAACGTTCCCCATTGTCTCTAACTATGACCCGAAATTCTATCCATTCTTCAGTGGTTTATTGTGGACAAGGTTCAGGTAGAATATCTGCACACATAAAGTGCTAAACTTGGCTTTACTATGTTTCTTCCCACTCTGTCACAGCTGCGAACCGTTAATGATTCCATAATTTGATTGTCCAGCAAATTTTTGAGGCGTGAATTTTGGTTCTGCTGATTGTAAGATAAGTCTGTTGGAGGAAAATGTACTGCTGAATACATTTGTAAAACGTCCATCCTATTTCTGATTATGAAGTACACTGGAAATATCTTCCATGCTTTTGATAAAATGATTTAGCTTTACTGACCTTTCAAGATCAGTAAATCGCTCTAATATTATTTTACAAGGAAGACCCATCCCACATTGAACCTTAGTCTCTGCTGAATTTACACTGACAGTGCACTTTGTGGGATAGCCGCTTGGCCGAGGAAGAAGGAAGAAGAGAGCACAAACCACTGCCTCACAGCTGCAAAATTGTCCAAGACATTAAAAATTTGTGGAGAAGGCCTCCCAGATGATACGGTTAAAATGCTTCAGACTTGTCTTTTGCACTGAGTTTCACAGTTTTATCATCATTGAGAACTGGGATGGTTTCCAAGTCTCCTCCACTCTGGTTAGCTGTTTAATATCTTCATTACCGTCGGAGACTGGACGTGGAGGATGCCAGAGCTTTGATCTTGTCAGTTGTTTGTGGAATCACTCAGTCAAAAGTAGACAGCACACTGACAGGTGTTGCAAACATCTTGCCATCCAGCCAAAAAGGGGCAAATTGTTTGTAATTCGCGATCAGAGTCACTGTCTTTGACAAAGTCATTCTCAATCTGACCTCAGGTTGCAGTTGTAGCTGCAACAGCTACTAGATTCCAGTGAAACACAACCACCTCGCATATTTCCTCTTGGAGGTTCAGGCAATAGAATTTCTCCTAGACACAATCCCCCCTTCCCCCCAAACCCCAACCCCAGTGGACATCGACTCCTCCTGAGAGTTTGTCTTTTCTTCCTCCTTGTTCCGTCAATTTGTTCTGCTCTGTCACTTCTGTCAGACAACCTTTTCAGGCACTAACTGTGTTATAAAACACTGAACAAATTTTCAGCTGTGCGATATTGAGAGACACAGTTAGGTAGATTAGCCTGGTATCCTGGCAACAGTCATGATGTCTTCATGAGCTCCAAAATGGGCAGTGGTACACCCTGAACAGTGTCACAAGCTGGTGATTTTGTTTACGACCAGCAGATGCTTTATGCACTCATGGGAATTCCCTCAGTAAAACAGCATCTGGCATGACCCAAGCAAAAAATTGCACTCATGTCATGGACTCCCTTTTGGAACCAAAACAACATTCACAGCATCAAGAAAGCAGGAGCAAAGGAGTTGAATCATGCAGCCTTTAACTTTGGTGAAGGATTAACGTATTTATCCCTCCACTGTTTGTCAGTGACCTTTCTTCACAGCACTCGGGCAGGCAATTTCAAGACCAGCTTGATTTGAATAAATAGTACAGCTGAATAATGATGAGAAAATTTAGAAACCACTTCTGCATTTCTTGTTAACATTGAGGCTATTTTTCTATTCATCAGAAATAAACAGTCTGACAATATGTATTTGGAATTAATCAGCTTTGCAATTTTCTCTGAAATTTAATTCCATCACCAATCTAGATTCATATCACAACAGATCCTTGCTATTCTCCAAGCTTTGTCATATAATGTATTGATACCAAAGGATATATACATATAAACTGAAATACAGCTATTGCATAGAATCAGTACACAAGCCAATGTCATGCTATATGATGTTGATACTTTCTGCACATACACTCTTCTTTAAATGATAATACATTATCATTGTATTCACCTGAGAGACTGAAACTAATGCACACTGTGATCCTATAAACAACACATAGCCATTGTAATCAACACAACAGACACAGAAAACATTACAGCTTAATGAGCTCAGTTTTCATTAAAATAGAATGGGGATTTGTAAGTGAATGAATGAATATAAAAGGTGACTCATCATAAACGTGCCCTTCACCAGCACAACCATTATTTCAAATGAAACGTCAAAAATGCCATGTTCTGTAGCAGAAAAATATCTCTGCATGTCTTGCAGTTTCTGTTAATTTGTGATCATTTTTCTCACAGCATTTTGTTTTTCTTTTGCACAGCACAAAGCAGGCTTCAGTTGAATATTCACCTCCTGTTCCTCATTTATATATAAGTCCTTCAATATCTTTGAGCTGTGGGGCAGGTCTCTGGATTGATGAGGTTGCCAGTTGGGTCTGGGATTCAATGACAGCAGGACTTTGGCAGCTGACTTAAACACCAGAAAGAAAGTCACGCTCGTTTCTCATAGAGAAACCTCATTGAGAACCAGCTTGCTTAGCAAAAATAGAAATGGAGCTACAAAATTAAAGGTGCATCGGCTAGAAATGGCAAAGGCACACTGTGCCCAGTCTGCCATCCTACAAAGTGTTCCACAGTATCTGGGGGTGAGTGCCAGCATTAGGAGTTCTGTCCTGACATAGTCATACATATGGAATCATATTTTACAGCCAATGACTCAGAGTCCCCTATAGCCATCCCTGTGTCCTATCTCACCACCAGAACAAAGCCACCAGAGGTAGTGGCACAGTGCTATACATCAAGAAACAGTCATCCTGGGAGTTCTCAGCATTAACCCCAGATATCTGGAAGGCTTGAGGCATCAAGACAAACATAGGGAGGGTGAGCCTGTGCTGATTACACCTACTACCTTCGACTTGGCTGATGAATCAGTATTCCACCATTTTGTACAGTACTTGGAGGAGGTACTGAGGATGGTTAGGGCACAGAATGTGGGACACTTTAATGTCCATCACCAGGATTGGCTGGATGGTATCACCACTGACCAAGCTCAAAAGGACATTGAATCAACAAGAGGATTAAACCTATTTCATAGAATCCCTACAGTGTGGAAACAGCCTTTCAGCCCAACAAGTCCACACTGACCCTTGGAGCATCCCACCCAGACCCATCCCCTCATAACCCACACACCCCTGAACACTACGGGCAATTTAGTACAGCCAACCCACCTAACCTGCACATCTTTAGACTGCAGGAGGAAACTGGAGCACCTGGAGGAAACCTATGCAGACACGGAGAGAATGTGCAAACTCCACACACGGCCACCCAAGGCTAGAATCGAACCCAGATCCCTGGCACTATGCAGCTGCAGTGCTAACCACTGAGCCACCGTGCCACCCCACAGTGACCTTGTCTGCACGAACCGACCTGTAGCAGATGCATCTTTCCATAATATTCCTACAAATAACTGATATTGGCCAGATTCCTTCTGGATTGGTTTGGAAGCTTCTATGATTCAGTAAGCAAATATATCTCAACTGATTGTTTAATTATCAGATCATGGTGCATATGGCCTGACAGTTCAAATTCAAGCAACATTTAATACGTCCAATTATCAATTTTGGCAAACTTTGAAAGTATTATCAATGAAATCAAAGTGTGGTACAGCAAACCAATAAATGCATCAGAACTGTAATGGCATCTTTCTTCACCTAGTCTAATCCTGGTCATTCTTCAATCTAATCAAATCTTCTCTCTTTCATAAAACTCGCTGGCTTTCTTTCTTTCTTTAAAGGTCTTATAAGGGCTGATTCAATGATTGAAAACACGTGTGGAGAGTTCTGACTTGGGAAATGAGCAGTTCAAGTTATTTCACTGATATTTCTGAGCGTGGGCCAGAACTGGCCATTTGTGTTGAAGACAAGAAGCAACCCCCAGGACATTTGCTGTTGGGGTGAGCTGCATGAGTTAGGAAATTTCCCAGCTCACCATAGCCACCCCAAGAGAAGATCCACCAAATGCAACATTTTCATTCAGGGTGTGAAATAGAGACGGGCCCTCTGACCCCAGATACATATCTGAGGAAGTCATACTCTCAAAATGGGAGGCTTGAAAGGCCCAATATGGTTCTCTGTGACTTATCCCAGTAATTTCATTGAAGTTTAGCCTTCTAGCCCTCACTGCTCATGCCTCCGTACCCCACACATAGTTCCCACGCAAGCTGGGTGACGCCATGCCAACCCACGCCACCATTCATCCCCCTGGCCTTCTATAACCCTAGGCCAAATTAATTCAATCCATGCCACTGCACTTGGCACAATGTAGCTCAAGTTAATAGCTAATTTAGTGCTAATTGGTGCCCCAATTCAGCTCTTTATAGCTCTACGGCACTTAATATCAACGCACTCACCACACTTGGCCTTTGCAGCTCAGCCAGTATCTACCATTGGTAGATTTCAGATGACATGTTGAGATGAAAAAAAGACGAAGATATAAATATTTGTTCAACCCTTCACTCTATCAACAATATACTGGTATTCCTGAAAGCCCAGTCAATGCTTTAAAATCTCTAGTACTTAATCCTTTATAAACATAATCAATACGTATTCTTAGTTAAATCGAATTAGCTAATATTTCTTTTAGAAACTCTCTTTGAGCTGTGAATCAGACTTTGAACCTAATACCTCCTATTGAGATAATTATAGTTCAGTGACATGAGATCAGATATTCATCATGACCCAATGATACAACTAGTTATTGTAATTGCTAGTAGTTTCTTTTTTCAGATCTCACTGACAGAGAACAATGGAAAACAAGATCAAATATGTCAAAAAGTTACAGGGGGAACCAGTTACAACCAACCTGACGGTTTTGCATTGGACAAATATCAGTCAGACTTTCTGGCACCTTGACTTCCAGCTAATGCCTGAGCATGTGCCTTTTCCACCTCCCTTACATGGCAACAGTGAGAGTGTTTCACGACCCTATTGGATGTTTTGAACCTCACTCATGATCCCATTGGCTAAAGAAGAACAAAGAAGAAGAACAGGAACAGGCCCTTCGGCCCTCCAAGCCTGCGCCGTTCCAGATCCTCTATCTAAACCTTGCACCTATTTTCCAAGGATCTGTATCTCTTTGCTCCCTGCCCATTCATGTATCTGTCTGGATACTTCTTACATGATGCTATTGTGCCCACCTCTACCACCTCTGCTGACAATGCGTTCCAGGCAACCACCACCCTCTGCGTAAAGAACTTTCCATGCATATCTCCCTTAAACCTTTCCCCTCTCACCTTGAAATCGTGACCCCTAGTAATTGAGTCCCCCACTCTGGGAAAAAGGCCACAGAACATTCTGGAAGGTCAAGGGTGGGGGGGAGGTGTGGAATATAAACACACACCTGGAAGTCACCTCCTCAGTGAAAACTCGCAGCAAAACCTGGTGGCAGAAGACCATGCGGCAACTCAAGGAGACCCAGGAGAAGATCCGCCCTGACCTGTGAGACCCATTTTTTCTGAAAGAGAACCAGCCTTACATCGGACAGCATGGAGGTTCCAACTCAAACACATGGATTGTTGCAAGTAATATCCTTTTTGGACAGATAGAGCTAGAAAAAGAGCAAATATTGTCAGAATTTTGTAAATGATTACATGGTGACTTTAGTAAGGAATATTTTACTCATGAAATCAAGTTGAAATGCAAACTGCATTCTGTGTCCCTTTGTCAGTTTCACCAACAAGATTAGTCGGGTGTAATTTTTTTAATTTTTTAATACATAAATTGATCAAAGTGTCCAAAGCACAGACAACAGCAGATCCTATGGTGCTACACTGAAGAACAACAATGAATTTCTTCCTGTTATCTTAGCCAGAGATTATCCTTCAGTCAATATCCAAAACAGGCTTATCTGCTCATTTATTCACTGCTGCTTGTAGGAGCTTTTTGTATGCGCAGAAGTATTCAACATGAGCTATAAAAGAAAAACATGAGCATGCATAAATTAGGTTGACGCACAAAGAATGAAAACTTTCCTCAGTTGAAGAATGAGTGCATTGTTTGTTTATTGCATACAAGTAAATTCCAGACTACTTTTGAAATGTTCAAATATACTTCTCATTGAAAAATGTTGAAGAAATGCCAGCAGGATACTTTACAACTTACTCTTCAACCGACACTATATTATGCAGAGAAGTGCGGCTGTGCCATTTCTTAACATTCAAATGTATGAATGGGTAGCTTTGGGGATTCATCTTATTGTGTTTACTCTTAAATATGTGAATTCGATAAAATAGCATGTGAGTTCAATAAAAAACATGACTCAGAACAGCAGCACAACCCATATATCATAGGGACACTTTTCACATCTTGACACCAATCGTCTAAATCATTTTGTTTAATGCAGGGTACAGCTAGCAACAAAAAAATATGAATTGTGCCTTATTTTAAAGAGCTGCCAGATATGAGTAATGGTCTTTTTTTTACACAACATGGGTCAAACCCACTCAACTTCCTCATCTGGCAAGATTGAAACAATTTAGCATTGGTCACATAGTATGCTGGTTGAAGTACCAACATTGGATTGGCTGTGGTGTGCAGTGTAAAGATTACATGCTTGAGCCAATCATGTAAGTTCTTTGGTTCAGCCAGATATGTGCATGCATGATTATCCTAACTTATCTGGAGACTATCTGTCTGTAAGAATGGCCCCAACAGACCCCAAGTTTTAAGATGGCGCCCAAGAGCGACGACACTGTAAAAATGTTTTTCACCGTATTTTGTAACAAGATACACATGAAAATAAATAAATCAAATCAAATCAATAATAACTAGTGGCCTAATGCAAGTCATGCCTGATATTTCTAAATACTTAAAGCAACATCGCTCAGAAAGAACTGCACAATTTAAAACTCTGCCCGACGAGGATGCAGTTTGGGGAAATGGGAATTGAATATAGTGGATTTCCCACTTATCCCACTGACCTTTAAGTAATTCAAAGCATGGATTCCAGATCAGGGCTTTTATCCATTTAAGATTACTCAGAGAAAACTCAAGAACTGGACAACATCAGGAACTAAACTTTTTCTGCTCCAGAACCTTCTTTAGAATTGAACAGCCCCATTTAATATTGTCTGCTTACGTTCTTCCAACCAAAATGTAGGACCTCACATTTTTCCACATTGAAATTCATCTTCCATTTGTCTGCCCACTCCACCAACTTGTTTATATCTGCCACTTTCCAGGCTGGGGTGAGATCCCAGATTTCAGCCAATATCAACAATCTCCTCAAATTTTCCAAGCCCAGCCACATAGCAAACATGAAAACAGAGTGATAGAAACAGCAAATGCCAGGTGACAGGTAACATGTTTAATTTAGGAAAAACAACATCGCCAGCAAATAAAATCCGGCCACTAGAAATCCAATCATTTCAATTTTTGAATAAAACACTCATGGTCACTCCGAGAATGTTGTAGAAAGTAAGGGAGGAAATTACAAGACCTCTTGCAGAAATATTTGCACCATCTATAACTACAGGTGAAGTGCCTGAGGACTGCAGCATGGCTAATGTTGTAACTTTACTTAAGAGAGGTTGTAAGGAGAAACTGGGGAACTATAGACTTGTGAATCTGAATTCAGTTGTGGGTAAATTGTTGGAAGTGATTAAAAAAATAGGATTTATGGACATTTAGAGAGGCAAAACTTGGTTAGGGATAGTCCATATGGTTTTGTGTAAGGAAAATTATGCCTCACAAACTTGACTGAGTTTTTTGAGCAAGTTATCAAAAATATTGATGAGAGCAAAGCAGTAGACATCGTCTCCTTGGACCTTAGTAAAGCTTTCAACAAGGTTCCACATGGTAGACTAATTAGTAAAGTTAGGTCGCATGGTTTTCATGGTGAGCTTGCCAATTGAATACATAATTGGCTTAACAGCAGGAGACAGAGAATGGTGGTGGAGGGATCTTTTCTGGACTGGTCATATGACCAGCGGTGTTCCACAGGGATCGATTCTGGGTCCTTTTTTTTGGTATTTATATAAATGATTTGGATGAGAATATAGAAGGCATGGTTAGTAAGTTTGTGGGTGACACCAAATTTGGTGGCATAGTAGAGACTGAAGAATTTTTCTAAGATTACAGAGGGATCTTGGTCAAATGGGTCAATGGGCTGAAAAATGGCAGACGGATTTCAATGCAAGGTATTGCATTTTGATAATTTAAACAAGGGTAGGGCTTATACAATTAATGGTAGGGCCTTGGGTAACGTTGTAGTACAGAGGGACCTAGGGGTGCAGGCATAATTCTAAGAAGTTTATGTCACATATAGACAGGGTGGTTAACGCACTCGCCTTCATTGCTCAGTCCTCTGAGTATACAAGTTGGGAAGTCATGTTGAGGCTGTACAGGACATTGGTAAGGCCTCTTCTGGAATACTTTGTTTGCATGAGAAAGAAGCCTTTCATTCTGGTCATTTTTCATCCTTTGTTACTGTTTTCTTTTACTTTTAAACCATGTCTGAAACTTGTGGGATTGCATTGGGAACTTTTATTATGAAATTCAGAAGGGAAAGGCATGGCCAATGGAAATCTGAATTCAGATTTCTGCTGGGAAATTTGAACGTTTGGTAAAGAATTTCTCCGTTAGTTGAAGAATGACATCAACCTGACACTAACTATCTACATTTTCACCATTAAAGTCACAATTACACTCTCTGATGTCACTACACATATGGCTGATGCTGTATAAACTGGTTAATTCATCTCATGTTTTCTCTAGGTAACCTGCTGAATTGGTATTTGTAGCCCATTTCTAACTACCTTTGAGACGATGGCTGCAGTTTTTTGTGAGTAGGTAGTAGGTTGCTAAAGGTTGTAATTCAGTTTCCACAGTCAACAGTTATCAAATATAATTCAATCAATCTGGTAACTTTCTGCTAGCACCAGGTTTAAAAAGTGACCGTGAAAACTGTGCTATTTTCATTGAAACACAATTGATTCAAGAAACGCATTCAGAGAAGGGAATTGGACAGTGCTGTGCTGTTTGTCTACATATGAGTCCAATCCCACATTACATGATGGACTCGGAATGCTCTCAGAGCAGGGACCAACAAACAATTAAAGTATTTTGATGAGGTCATCTATATCTTAATGACACATACAACAAAAAAAGTTCAAATCACTGAACTACTATTGAAAACAGTCAGAACTGCATGTTTCTGTGTTGTTACAGTATTCACACGAATCTATCTATGTAAAAACCAGCATCCTGGACATAAAATATATTTTGTTCTGATGACCATTGGTCTTATACGTAGGGAGTCTGGTGTACTTTACACTTACGTCATTGCCTTTAATTGGTGCTAAAAAGAATTTGCAGTATGTTTCTTATGAAGTTACAGAACACAGCATACTGGATATCATTTCAGCCTTTTGATTCATTCATGTCTTCATTCTTTAATGTTAGTTTACAGAACAATTTGATACTGTGTTTTTCACATAGGTACAGCATCTGATTCAGAACAGCTATACTTAGATACTTAAAATACACCACATTTGCTGATTGATGAATTGATGCAAGCTCTTTGATAGATTGTTGTAGAGATTTATGTTATCAGTTAAATGCATACATGGAAAATTCTGAGATGTACTCTGCTCTTTATCTGGTTACCTATTAATGATTGGAAAACTGACCCATTCCTACAGCTAATGTCATGCTTGATGCACTTATCATTCTTTAAAATGCAATAAGATCATAAATTAGGGAAACTTAACAAACCCATTTGTCGCAAAGTTCTTTTAAATTAATTGATGCATTATTTCAGAACAAAAGCACGTTTGACCATGTGACATAACAAGGTGTGGAGCTGGATGAACACAGCAGGCCAAGCAGCAGGAAAGCTTGACGTTTCGGGCCTAG
>JAHRHZ010000069.1:6422750-6454198 GCA_024137785.1 Ginglymostoma cirratum | reverse complement strand
TGCTGCTTGGCCTGCTGTGTTCATCCAGCTCCACACCTTGTTATCTCGGATTCTCCAGCATCTGCAGTACCTTTTATCCTTGACCATGTGACATATTACTACTCCTGCCAAAGCAGAGTCCTTTTATAGTGAACAAATGAAAAAGTACAGCACAGGGACAGGCCCTTCAGCCCTCCAAGTCTGTGCCGACCATCATGCCCTAGTTAATCTAAAAACAAACCTGCCATTTTTCAATCTGTATCCTTCTATTCCCTCACTATTCATGTACCCATCGAGGTGACTCTTAAATGTCTTCAATGTGCCCGCTTCCACCACCTGTCCTGGTAGTTCATTCCAGGCTGCTACCATTCTCTGTGTGAAAACCTTCCCTTGCACATCTCCCTTAAACTTTCTCCCTCTGACCTTGAACCTGTGTCCTCTTGTAAGTGAAACTACAACTCTGGGAAAAAGCCTCTGACCATCCACCCTATCTACGGCCCTCATAATTTTGTAGATCTCTATCAGGTCTCCTCTCAGCCGTCATCTTCCCAGTGAAAACAATCCTAGCCTTTTTAACCTTTCCTCATAATCAATGCCCTGGAGACCTGGCAACATCCTGGTGAACTTTCTCTGTACTCTCTCCATTTCATCCATATCCTTCTGGTAGTGTGGTGACCAAAACTGCACACAATACTCGAAATGTGGCCTAATAAGGGTTTTATATAGCAGCAACATGTTTTGCCAACTCTTGTACTCCATGCCCCGGGCGATGAAGGCAAGCGTGCCATATGCTTTCTTAATCACTTTGGCTACCTGTGTTTTAGTATGTAGCTTATACACAATTTCTGTAAGGAGGACATTTGGAGGTCATATACCTGACAAAGTGGAAAATTGTGTAGGTATATCCTGCCCACAAAAAGCAGCGTAAATCCAACTTGGCTAATTGCTGCCGGTTCTTCTTGATCTTCTTGATCATCCATAAAGTGATGAAAGGTATCATTGATAGTGCTATCCAGCAGCACGTACACAGGAATAACCTGCTCACTGATGCCCAATTTGGCCCAACCAGGGTCAAGTGGCTCTTGACTTCATTACAGCCTTGATCCAAACATAGACTAAAGAGTTGACCTCAAGAAGGAAGGTAAGAGTGATTATCCTTGACATCTAGGCAGTATTTAGCCAAGTCTGGCATTAGGCAGCCTCAGCAAAATAAAGTGAATGGGAATTGTGGGAAACTCTCCACTGGCTGGAGTCATGTAAAAAAAAGTGTTGAATGTCTTGTAGGCCAGTCAGCTCACTTCCAGGAAATCTCAGCAAGAATTCTGTAGGGTAGGGTCCTAGGGTCAACCATCTTCAATTGCTTCTGGAAATGACCTTCCTCCATCATAATATCAGGAATGGGCACGTTTGTTGATGATTCCAAAATGTTTAGTGAAATTTGCAAATCCTCAGATACTGGAAGAATCCATGTTCATATGCAGCAAAACCTGGACAACATTCCAGTTTAGATAGTAAAGTGGCAAGTAATATTTGTGCTACACAAGTGCTAGGCAATGACCGTTTCCAACAAAAGAGAAATTACTGTCTCTGCAAAAGATAATACAAAAAGATTGCTGCTGAGAAGATAGGTGAGTGGAATGGTAGCAATTTTTAAAGCAGTTATGAAGTTTGCAAAAAAAAGCAAGAAGTTGTAAGCTTTCTTTCTTGTATTAGGCATTTTGTGGAGCTGCACTTGCTCATTGTTAGGTTTACTAGTTGTACATGGGAAACAACAAGACAAACAATCTTTTGAAGGTTTTGATGCTACATTGGCGTTTAAGCATTTGATGTTCAGTTTTCAAAATTCTTACATTCCTGTAAAGCAAGAATACATAACAAGAAAAGTGAGAGAGCCATGGCTACAAGGCAGATTAAAGATAGTAATAGATCCAAAGAGGAACTTTATAAAGTCACCAATAACTGCTGTAAACCTGATGATCAGGAGCATTTTAGATATCAGCATACAAGGATAAAGAAATTGAGAAAGAAAGAGTGAATAGAATATAAATGTGAGATAGTAAATTAAAACATAAATCAGATTTCAAAAGTTTCCATCGATATTTGAAAAATAAAAGATTAGCAAAGACAATTAAAGCTCATTACAGGCAAAGTTAATATAGTTTATAGAAGGAAACGGAGAAATGCAGAGAAGCTATATTACATACTGTGTGCCTGCCTTCACAGGGGGTCAAGAAGTCTTCCTTAAATAAGATCCAAGGGTCTAGTGGGAGTATGGAGTTGCAAGGAATTACTATTAGTGAACGGAAGTGGCGTTGGAGAAACTAATGGAATTGAAAGTTGACAATCCCAGGGATGAGATCTCGAGAGTTTTGTAAAAAAGCATATCAGCAATGGATGCTGTTTCAAAGTGATATTATTTTTGCAATGATGCATACAGATTGGAAGGTTGCAAATGTAATTCCATTGTTGAAGAAAGATAGGAAAGTGAATCCAAGGAATTACAGATCTATATTAGCCCGCTGTCAATAATCAGGAAAATATTACAATCCATTTTAAAATATGAGATTACTGATGCTTAGAAAATAATTTTCTGCTTAGGCAGAGTTAACATTGTTTTATGAAATCATTAATGAAAAACCTGATTGAGTTTCTTGAGGATGTTACTAACAGACCTGACAAGAGGGAACTGATGGATGTAGTAGATTTCAATTTTTGGAAAACGTTTGATAAAGTCCCACAAGATGTTATTAAACAAAACTGAAATGCAAAGAATTAAGGGTAACATAATTGTACGGATTGAGGGCTGGTTAATGCGTTGGAAGCAGAGAGTAGAAATAAATGCGTCATTCCCAGGTTGGCAGGCTGGGACTAGTGGGGTAACACAAGGATCATTGCCTGGGTTCAGCTTTTCAGAATGTATGTCAATGATTCGGATATGGGGTGCAAATGTGACATTTCTAAATTTTCAGATGATAAAAAAAGTTGATAGAACCTATTTGTGAGAAGGACACAATGTGGTTTCAGGGAAATTTAAACAGATTGAATGAGTGGGCAAGAGCATGACAGATGATGATCCAGGATGTTCCTGTTGGAGCAGGAGTTGAATGGTCTACTCACATTAAAAACCAAAAGAACTGCGGATGCTCTAAATCAGGAGCAAAAACAAAGTTGCTGGGAAAGCTCAGCAGATCTGGCAGCATCTGTAGAGGAGAAAACAAAGTTAGTGTTTCGGGTCCAGTGTTTTCTGAGGAAGGGTCACCAGACCCGAAACGTTAACTCTGTTTTCTCCTCCACAGATGTTTCCAGGCCTGCTCACATTGTTATGTTCCCAAGCTCCTAATTTCTCACTTTGTGTGATGACTTTGATACTTGAACCAATCAACCATAACTGTGGCACCTTGAAAACTTTACTTTTCTAAATACAAAAGTCGTGAAGTCTTAAAGCAGATGGATGTTTACATTCATTGTTGCAAAAGTTAATACAGTTTGCTCCAAAATTTAACAAATAAGACCTTATGAAATCCAAATCAGTTGATTAATTACATTAGTAACATGCTCAAGTAAAGTTAGTAGATTAGTGATTTAAAAGACCAAATAGCAAAACTGCTAAATCGTGCTGAATATTGGTTAAAATTGCTGTATCTTTAAGGAAGTACGGGCACCACTGACATGACCAGAATTTTTTGCCATCCCCAATTGTGATTGTTGGGGAGCTACCTTATTGAAACTTTTAGGAGTTTTTTGGCACAGTGACAATGCAGACCAGGATAACATGTAACTGAAGGGAACTTGAAGATGTGTTCCTGCATATTTTCTGTCTTCGAACTTCTTGGCCGAGGTAATGATAATTATGTGAAACCAAATAAATTAACTTGGGGAGAAAAGGAACATAAAATATAGCAACTGGAATAAAGTTGAATAATGAATTTTGTGAAAGCTTATGACGAAGATAATTGCAAAATCTATGTTAAGATATATAATTTAAAAAATCAGGGTGTCCTTCGGCACCCAATATTAAAAACTTGATCGATTTTTCAACCATCTTCTGAAGGGATTAGGTATTTTGCTGTTGTGAAATCGGATTACTTAGCATTTAGTTTAGATTGATAGTTAAGGCATTGTGCACTTTATCTTAACCTACCTGGACACTGAGAATTGGTTTAAAGTATCTCGGGCTGTGGGTGTTTGCATATACACTGATATTGCTTGATCCTTATCTGTTTGTAAGACTCTTCTGTTTCTAATCTACTGCAACACATCTTTATTAATATCACTTCATAGGGAGTTATCCAGTGCACCAAGATCTCTGTCTTCACATGTTTATTCTAAGCTCATATTTTCCCTTTTATTGAGGTTTATCATGTCAACAGTTATACCATCATGATTTACATCGTTCTCATTATAGCGCATTATGTTTCGCAGGGAACTGAACTTTTAATCCATTCCAACTATGTTCAGAATTACCCAAGTACATACTTTCAGATTTTGATTTGGCTGCTTTTTAAAACTGATAAATGTATTTCACTGCAGTTTATAAATGCACATACGCACAAAGGGACTGAAAATAGACCATCCAGCAGCTCAAGCTTACTCCTCCTTTTAACAAGACCATGGCAGATCTGAATGTAATCTCAAATTCATGTTCTCGCCTACCAAGATAGCCCTTCAACCCCTAGATTTTCAAGGATCTATTCAGCTCTGTCTTAAAAATACTAAAAGTCCATGCTTCCACATTGCCTTTTCAGGAACGGAGTTTCAAAGACTCATGACCCTTTGTGAGAAAAGGTTTTCACCTGGTCTCTGTTTTAAATGGCTGACCATTGTCATTAAACAGTGATCCCTAGTACCTTACAATTACATTATTGATTGTTCAGGCTGTACATTCCTTCCCCAAATAAATTATTTTATTAAGAACTGAAAGAGAGAAAAGAAAGGGTCTCTGGTTTTCTTTAATGCTTGCTGAATATCAATGAACGTTCAATCAAAAGAACTCAACAACTGATTATTATGCAAGTTTCACCTTAAATCCCCAAGATCAAGGACATCACTTGTATGACTTCATTTTAGCAGGGACCACTGTAGTGATTGTAACAATGTCAGCCGGGGGACTTCATAGAATATATCTCCCCTAATTGGGGTTGTTAATCTGATCCAATCAGGGAGCCCTGACAGATAGATATAAACAGGAGTGTCAGAGGTTCTGCTCACTCTGAGAGCTGGCTGTGAGGAAGCTAGGTCAGTGTCAAGGTCTCGCCATGTGCCAATCAATGGTGACTAGATGACCCATTACTGGCCTCTGTGGAGTTATGTCAAGCACGCGAAGACAAAATCCTGAGCTTGCTTTATTATGTCTATTAAAACTGCTAGGAAAAGCTTTGATGAGCTGTAAACTCAAGAGATTTACTCTTGAGTTGAATATTGCTCTGCTTCTCACTATTTTTTATAATTTTGTAAATAGCATCAATTGTTTGCTTTCTTCTGTTGAATCTCTGCTGGAGTGAGATATATTGAACTGTCTGACATGAACATATAAGTGAACCATGTTTAAGCCATCAATGTGGAATAGTTTCTATTTCCACCTGAGCAAGCAGACTGGGTCTGCAGTTAAGATTTTCCCATAAAGTGGGCTCTTTCCACTAACCTAAACAGTTCACGTGTGGAAAGTCATATGTTCCAAAGTTAACTTTTCATTCTATAGAGCTCGCAGGATTTGATAAAATAGACCAAAAGCATGGTATTTGTGAATAGAAGGATTTTGCCAATGATCCCCTTCCCCTCGCTGGGTCTAATGGGCATGTTTAAGTTTACAGCAATAGAGGAGCAAGCACTAGTGAGTCCCAACAAGAAGTGGCTCTTGTCTTAAGATGTAGTTTTTCATGAACATGATTAAGCACAAGTTGTGCTCGTTATTTAAATAATGTTCCTAAGACAGAGATAACACTTATATCACCTTTGATGTTCAGACATAGTCTCCTGATTTCCCCACTCAAGCCTACATGAAATCATTAGATTGGATGGAGCTTAATGTTGTCTCTAACTTATCTCTTTCATGGCAATTAACATATTCAATAAGAAAGATGGTCAAATTGCCTATCTTTCTGGTGTACAGTTTGTGTAACTCAACATAACATAAATCTCATGGTGATTAGTCAGCCTGTTCAACCTGCTATTGTTGTAAATTTTTCCATGGATATTGCTGAAAAGATGACCATTTGTTGTTCATCTCTAATTGCCTTTGACCTAAATGGCTCACTACATCATTGTTGAGCAATTAGCAATTAACTACATGGCTATGTTAATGGAATTGAATATAGGTCATACCTGCAAGAATTGCAGATTTCCTTCTCTCAAAGATACTTTTTTTAATTCACTTATGTGATGTAGGCATCACAGGCTGGCCAGCATTTCTTGCCCATCCCTAGTTGACCCCCTTGAGAAGGTGGTGGTGAGCTGTCTCCTTGAGCTGCTGCATTCCATACGCTATGGGTTGACCTACAATGCCCTTAGAGAGGGAATTCCAGGATTTTAACCCAGCAATAGTAAAGGAACCATGATGCATTTACAAGTCAGGAGTGAGTGGCTTGGAGGGGGACTTAGAGAAATGGTGTATCTTGTGCCCTTGTCCTTGACTAGATGGAAGTGGTCACAAATTTGGAAGGTGCTGTCTAAGGATGTTTTACAAATTTCTGCAGTGCACCTTGTAGATAGTACACACAGCTGCGGCTAAACGTGGGTGGTGGAGAGAGTGGATGTTTGTAGATCCATAGAATCCCTACAGTGTGGAAAACAGGCCATTTGGCCCAACAAGTCCACACCATCTCTCCGAAGAGCATCCCACCCAGACTCACCATCCCCTGCCCTATCCCTGTAACCCTGCATTTCCCATGGATAACCCAGATAACCTACACATTCCTGGACACTATGGGCAGATTAGCATGACCAACCCACTTAACCAGCACATTTTTGGACTGTGGGAGGAAACCGGAGCACCCGGCAAAACCCACACAGACAGTCGCCTGAGGCTGGAATCGAACACAGGTCCCTGGCGCTGCAAGGCAGCAGTGCTGACCACTGTGCTGCCCCAAATGTGGCACCAATTAGGTGTGCTGTTTTGCCCCGGATGGTGTCAAGCTTCTTGAACATTATTGCAGATGCACCCACCCAGACACGTTGGGAGTATTCCATCACACTCCTGACTTGTGCTTTATAGATGATGGACAGGTATTAGGGAGTCAGGAGATGAATCACTTACCACGGTATTCCTGGTCTTTGACCTGCTCTTGCAGCCATTGTGTTTATGCTGTGTGTCCAGTTGGGTTTCTAGTCAATGGTAACCCACAGGATATAGTGGGGGATTCAGTGATGGAAACACCATTGACTGTCAAGGGGTGATGATGAGGTCGTTTGTTACTGGAGATGGTCATTGCCTGGAGTTTGTATGGCATTTGGATATTGTCAGATTTTGTTACATTTAAACATGGACTGCTTCAGCATCAGAGATGTTGTGAATGATGCTGGGAAGATCATAAATAAAACAGCTGACTATGGTTGGACCTAGGACACTACCCTGAGGAATTCCTGCAGAGATTCCCTGGAGCTAAGATGACTGACTTCCACAACTGCAACCATCTTCCAATATGCCAGGTATAACTCCAAACAGTGGACCAATTCCCATTGATTCCAGTTTTGCTTGGTGTTGGGGAGAGATGTTAAAGAGCAGTCTGGAGTTCTGTGCTCAGAAGCACAATCAATCTTTGTTTGAGCTCTTTACCACATGTGCGGGAAATGCCAGAGACCGCTCCGAAACTGACTTTCACGTGGGGCCCTGTTGCCCTCTAATTCCAGCTCAATTCAAAAGAAGGGTCAATGATGCTGTGGTTTCCACTGTGAGATACCACATTTTTATACATTTCGTGTTACAACAATTGCAAGTAAAGTTGTCTTTGTTCCTTCCCCCTTAATCTATACATCCAACCCTGTGAAACACCTGATCAATGATGGACACCCCATGGCAGCCCTCGGATCACCATGATCTCATGATGTTTACCCACACATCATAATCATCAGGCCTTGGGATCGTACCCACATATCGTAATCATCAGGCCTTGGGATCTTACAATGTGTCCCATTAATTCACATACCAAAGTTGATGATTATACTCTCTTTCAGATATTTCCCAGGCTTGCTCATCTCTAAAGACTGCTTGAATCCTGTTATTCATTGTATTCATTGCAATCCCTATCATATTCTATTACTCATCCTATACTTTCCACAGTCCTAATCATAGGAGATATGAAAGGAGCTTAGATCTGACTATTTGTTATAAGATTCATGGTATTGGTTCTACTATAAAGTTAGTTATATGTAAAGTTTTATGATTATACCTACTGTTAGCACTTTTCAGCTAATGAGTTGTGAGCAGTTGCCTCACCTAACCTTGCAGGCTGAGTTAGACACTGACTTGCAGTTGCATCCTAACTCATTCCAGTGCATACTGTCTTCTGAGATGAAATTTACTGCCCTTACTCTGACTAACTCTTTTACCTAATAAGACAAGATCTTTTTCATTAATAAAACTAAAACTCAATCACTTTCACAGCTCAATGAACTTGTCTGATCTCTTGTGTTTTTACAAGACATAATCCCAGATTTATCACTTGTCTCTGTTATTGTGAGATCCATCTTTTCTTTTTAATGTTTGCTACAAACTTCAAGCTATCTGTTCTCAGACATTTCTTATCAGACTGTATCTTACAGACATCTGCAGCAGCTGTTTTTACCGAACTCCCTGTGTATTAATTTGTAAGATTCTTTGTTCACAGTAAACCCTGTTGCCTTGGGATAATTCCTTCTCAAAGGTACCATTGTGTGAACTTGTGACCTCACTTTAGTGCTGGATCACTTCTGTTACTGCAGCCATATTTATGCCAATGGGCAACCATTTTGTTCCACCTCTGACCAGGGGCTGCCCAACACTAGGGCTCCTTGATGCCATACTTGGTCGAATGCAGCCTTGATGTCAAGGGCTGTCACCCTCATCTCACCTCTGGAATTCAGCTCTTTTGTCCGTGGTTGAACCAAGGCTGTAATGAGGTCAGGAGCTGAGTGGCCCTGGCAGAACTCAAACTGGGCATCACTGAGCAGGCTATTGCTGAGCAGGTGCTGTTTGATAGCACCGTTGATGGCACCTTCCATCACGTTACCGATGATTGAGAGTAGGCTGATGGGGCAGTAATTGGCCGGGTTGGATTTGTGCTGCCTTAAGTGTACAGAACATACACTAAATTTTCAACATTGTCGGGTAGATGCTGGGTGGTCACTGGCAGTGTTGTACTGGAACAGCTTGGCTAGGGGATCAGAAAGTTTTGGAGCACAAGTCTTCAGTAATACTGCTGGGATTTTATCAGGGCCCATAAAACTGTTTCTTAGTAACATGTGGAGTGAATCAAATTGGCTGAAGACTGGTATCTATGATGCTCAGGGCCACTGAAAAAGGTCGAGATGGATTATCCACTCAGCACTTCCTGCTGAAGATTGCTGTAAATGCTCTAGTCTTATCAGTTGTACTTATGTGCTGTGCTCGCCCATCATTGAGGATGGGGATATTTGTGGAGCCTCCTCCTCCAGTGAGTCGTTTAATTGTCCACCACCATTCGCAACTGGATGTGGCAGGACTACGGAGCTTAGATCTGGTCCATTTGTTGTGGGTTGTTTAGCTCTGTCTATGTCTGTCTTAGCTCTGTTAGTGAAGCAGATTAGATTTTACAGTAATCAATATTAGCTTTATATTCCAGTTTAATTTAATTGAATTTAAAATCCACCGCTACTAGGCTGGGCCCCTGGCTTATGAGGCCATATGTCACACTAATGCCTGATTCAGAATGTGGACCAAAGCTATTGATTCAGACACCTACATAAAGGCATCAAGTTCTTTTAGCCAATACTGAAATGCATTAAAAAAAACATGTCACTCACTTGTGATTGTGAACTAGGAGACTTAGTATTGGCAGGAATTTACAATTCACTTGTAAGTCTCACAACTTTCAGATATTTAGTGCCTACAATTTATGTAATAATTATAAACATGTAAATGGCCATCTTTAAACTTCCCACATAAGACTCCAGCATTATAAAACAGCAATTTTGGAAACTAGCCAGTTGGCATCAGATTATGAGAGTGTTCAGGATACGAGTGAAAAAAAAACAAAGTAGCTCCACCTATTCAATGTTCTATAGGGAAAGTGAGCAGATTTTAAAAAATATATGGAGTTACGGATATAAACCGCATAATCATGGCTCACCCTTCAGTGTGGAATGGCATGGTCAAAGGCATTTTATTTTAGTGGAAATCTCAACTGAATTTTACCATCTCAGCTGACACACTGAGGCCAGGACTGTAATTCAGAGAAAGCCTGCCTCAGCCAACATCAGGACCCAGTGAAGCATAATCTTAGTTGTAGCCAATAAAAAATGGCCACAACCAGAGTAGCCGTGCCTATAGATGACAGAATCCCATCTCCAAGATCTGGCGGCAGCCAACTTTAAGATTCCAGGGGCAGTTTGAGGGTACATCACTGCCTGGGTTCCCTCAAAGAGCGGTCATTGATATCTCCAGACACCAGGGCCAGGCAGGGAGATGCAGAGGCGGTCCTCTGAGGGCTTGCATTGCAACGCCATGAGTACAGTGATTACCACAGGAAGACTGTACGTGGATCACTGAATGGCCAAAGAAGGACCTCCCTCTTCTCCCCTGTCTCCCCTCCCCCTCCATCCCCACTTGCCTCTTGAGGTGGATTTAAATAATCCCACGTAACTGTTCAATAAAGAGAAATGGAGTTCTCTGAATAGCTTGGTTAGTAATTATTCATCAGCCGGCAACAGCAAGTAGATTTAATGTAGATGGAGGTGTCTATCTGACTGCTAGGTTTTTTTATTACTTACTCATGGGATGAGTGGGTCACTCGCTGATTCAACATTTATATATCTAACCCTTGAGAAGATGGTGGAGAGCTGCCTTCATGAACTATTGCGGTCCATTTAGTGTAGTTAGATCCACAATGCAATTACGGAGGGAGTTCTAGAATTTTGACCACCTGACAGTGAAGAAATGGTGACATAGTTAAAAGTCAGGATGGTGAGTGGCTTAGAGGGGAACTTGTAATTAGTGATGTTCCCACGTATCTGCTGTCCTTGTCCTTCTAGATAGGAGTGACCATAGGTTTGGAAGGTGCTGTCTTAGGAGTGAACTTCTGCAGTGAATCTCCTGGGGTGGTACACACTGCTACTACAGAGGAACAGAGATGGAGGGAATAGTTGCTTTTGGATGCTGTGCCAATCAAGCAGGCTGCTTTGTCCTGAATGGTATCAAGCTTGTTGGGTTTGCACCAATTCAGGGAAAGTAGAATTTGGTGACGTAACCAACAGGGATAACACTTGCCAACACTGGCCAATTTCTGATCTATTACAAAGAATCTACAGAAATGAAAGCACTTTCCTTCTTTTGAATATAGTCATTTATACTTCAGTTCACTCAGGTATTTGGTGTCGTATTCTGCAATCTTCCCACTTAATGAGTCAGAGTGAGTCCAGGAGAGCAGAGTGGCAGAACTACGTTGGACTTTTGACGAGGACTCAAAACTTCTATCCAGGCCCTTCATTGAAGTATTTAGAACTCATCTTTCGCACAAAATAATTTTGTAACCGTAGAATACCAGGAAATGTTTTTCCATTGTTAAAATTGATTTGCTTTATACATCAGCATACAGTTTGAGAGTGAAACTCTTCATCAGTAGCAAGCAACGCACACCCACACTTGGCAATTTAATTTTAATGATGCAAATGTCTTACAAGTATTTCTACTGTTGTAAAATTGTAGAGTGTGTGAGAAATATGTGGGTGTCAGCCTCAGCTGAATAGAAATAATTCTTCCTCTCAGTCTGAAGATAATGGGCTCAAATCTAACTCCAAAGACTCTAGAGTAATCCAGGCTGATATTCTGATACAATACACTACAGTGGAAGTGCAGAGGTTCCATTTTTGAGAAGAAGCATGCAGCATCTCGACATGAAATATGCTCGTCGGTGAGCAGAATTCTCCCAGCTATCTTGTAAAATATTTAGCCTAGGTTTATTCTCAACATAAGCAGATTGGACCAGATTTCTGACTGGTCAGAAGAAGGCACAAGCAACAGGCACAAGTTGTCTCCAACAACTTGTTAGATGCAGAGCAATTGAAAGTCCCTGCAATATGTCATTTAATCTAGAATGACCAGGATATGCTGCTCTGCAGATCTCACAGAGCTGCTTTGAATGCACATTATGGCTGAAGGAGACACCAAGCACATGATAATGATGATATGGCTGATTCTTTTTTCTTTATTCATTCATGGAATGAGGGCATCGCTGGCTAGGCAGTATTTATTGCCCATCCTAATTGTCCAGAGGGCAGTCAACCGCATTGTACAAAGTGAAGTTGTAGTTAGCGTTGTGAAGGTCCCCTTATCTAGAGTTTTGCAATTATAAAGAGCGCCGGCTTGGGCTAGTAAAATATGTTTCAGTTGAGGAGTTAGCTTTACTCTTTTTGTGCGACATGGGCATCGTTATCGTTTGTCATCATCTCTAAATGCCCTCGAACTGAGTGGTTTCTAAGGCCATTTCAGAGGGCAGTCAAGAGTCAACCACATTGCTGTATTTCTGGAGGCTAGGGAAGTAACAATAGCAGATTTCTCTCCCTAAAGGACATTAGAGAACCGGATGGTTCTTTATGACAGTCAGTGATGGTTTACATGGTTATCATTACTGATGCTAGCTTTCAATTTGCGATTTTATGAACTGAATTTAAATTTCCCCAACTGCTGCTGGGGTTTTGTACAATGTCCTCACTGTATTAGCCACTAATTACTGCCACTAAGTTCTGAATTACTAGTCCAGGGATATTCTCATTGTGCCACTATCTCCCCACGTCATCTGCTTTAAACCAGCAGTGCACTTTGGAGTATCCTTTCAGGGAATCTTGGGATGTGGGTGGCAGCACATACACTGTTACTGCTCGTTCCTTGTCACTAATTAAGTTTCATCAGCTCCTGTATTATAACACTCCATTATTTACAGCTGTACAGAGAAGGTTCTCAAATACAGCTGTGTGGGCTCTCTCTTCACATGCTCATATTAAACTGGTATCTTGTATGGATATCAGACTCATGTGACCAGCTGCGTCACTGTGCTTCACACGAATCTCATTATAACACACTCAAGACTGAAACTTTAAGCAGAAGCAATTATTTTTAATCCAATAACCTGCTGTATGCATGGCAGTGGATGGACCTTCTGCTCTATGCACACGTGGGAACTACTTAGTCAGGGCAACTTTACAGCAGAGAAACACATCTTTCTGCTTCTCAGCCTGTGGGAAGGATTTTGTTGAGTCCGATGCCCTGTACCTGATACATCAATACTAAGAAATCCATCCCTTGCAAGGAGTATGGCAAACAGATCCTGTACTCCAACTACAGGATAATTCAACAAGGCATGCACCCAAGGACAAGCTCTCTCATGTTAATGAAGATCATGAAACCATTGTTGAGGGAACAATCTCTAAATAAAAGTGAAACCATTGAGGACTTAGGTGAGAAGGAACATTTTTGGGGTGAGACAGTGGCTCAGTGGTTAGCACTGCTGCCTCACAGCACCAGGGACCCAGGCTCAATTCCATCTTTGGGCAACTGTCTGTGTGTTTGCATATTCTCCTCGTGTTTGCGTGGGTTTCTTTTGGGTGCACTGGTTTCCTCCCACAGTCCAAAGAAGTGCAGGCTAGGTGAATTGGCCATGCTAATTTGTCCACTGTGTCCAGGGATGTGTAGGCTCAGTAGATTAGCTATGGGAGATGCAGAGATGCGGCAGGTCTAGGTGGGATGCTTTTCGGAGGGTCACTGTGGACTCGATGGGTCAAATGGCCTGTTTCCACATTGTAGGGGCTCTACAATTCCTGAGGCCTTCAGGATCCTGAGCAGGCACCATGATGATGGGGTTGGGGGGACAGGTTCACACTAGCCAACGACTTTGGGCAAGTCCTTCATCCACTCAGCCAGGGTCTCAAGGGAAAGACACCATCTTGCTGCAAGGAGTCTTGTTAATGCTTTCTACCTTCAACCATGTGGCAGTCCAACAGCAGTGCACACAGTCACTCGGGCTAACAACAAGCAGCTCCAGGCTGGGCAAAACAACATGCTTCTGCAGGTCCCACTGCCGCTTTATGGTATCTAGTTGGACGTGTGACCGACTGATGCCCCAAAGTAGTCTTCAGCCTCTCCTGAAGGCACCCACTACAGGACCCTGAATTTTCAGGCAGCCACTACCAGACTTCCTATACAGTGACCTCATGTTTTGCAAGGAAACACATTGCAATTTTTAATTCTCAAGCAATACCATTAAAACAGATGATCTGGTGATTATCAGGTTGTTGTGTTTGTAGGGCTTTGTGGCACAAATTAGCTGGGTTATTGTTTGTTACATTAAAAGAGTGATTACATCTCAGAACTGCTTCATTATCTATGAAGTGATTTGGAGTATCCTGACCATAAGAAAAATGAGACTTTTTTTTATAACCATTGGACGTGAACAACATTTCTTGTTAATTTCTCAATTACTCATTGAAGTTCATTGGTTTGAAACATTGTGAGACGGTTTATGGACAGTGAAACTACATGCACAGCAAGCAGTATCATGGTAAGCAAGAACATCTGACTCATACACTTAAGCTGTTAAAGTTCAATGGTAGTAAAGCATTCAGAGATATCGCTACTGCTGTAAAACTAAGGACCAAGTGATTTTGGCTGAATTTTAACCTTTGGTGAACATAGGAAGTTAGAAAAAAACCTCGAACTTCCACGTTTTTGTCGTCACACAGGAAATCCAAAGAGACAGGCAGATCTGTGATCAATATACATCAAACAGCAATTGATAGTAGCTTTAATCTAGGATCCTGGCTTTAAAAGTGTAGACGCAAAGTCCTCCTGGGAAATCTGAAACTCACCAAGTTGTCTAAAGTGAGAGGAGGTGAGAGAATAAAGAGTTCAGTCATCAACAAACTGAAAGAAACCCTTAAATACAGAAGCGCTTCTTCATCTACGTGTAAAGTCAATTGGCCTTTTTCCAAAGTATACATTTTCTTTGCTTGAGAGATGATTCTCAGAATTTGGAATTGATTTCTGCTACATTGGAGATTTTATTTTGCTTTGATCTTTGTAGACCTGCACACCCAGATCCCTCTGCATATCAATACTGCTAAGGGTTCTGGCATTCACTGTATAATTGCCACCTGTACTTGACATTTCAAAATACATTACCTCACATTTGTCCAGATTAAACTCTGTCTGCCATTTTTCTGCCCATGGCGCCAATTGATCTACATCTTGCTGTATCCTTTGACAATCCCCCACACTATCCGCAACTCCACCAAACTTTGTATCATCCACAAACTTCCTAATTAGCCCAGCTATGTTTTCCTACAAATCATTTATGTAGATCACGAACAGCAGAGGTCCCAGCACTGATCCCTGTGGAACACCACTAGTCACAGCCCTTCATTCTGAAAAGCATCCTTCCACCACTACCCTCTGTCTCCTATGACTAAGCCCGTTGTGTATCCATCTTGCCAGCTCACCCTGATGCCATGTGACTTTTTGTACCAGTCTGCCAATGAGGGACCTTGTCAACGGCTTTACTGAAGTCCTCATAGACAACATCAACCGCTTTTCCCTTATCAATCATCTTCATCATCTCCTCAAAAAACTCAATCAAGTTAGTGAAGCACAACATCCCCCCCACAAAACCATGCTGTTTATCGCTAATAAGTCCATTTGCTTCTAAATGTGTACAGATTTTGACCCTGAGAATCTTTCCCAAGAACTTCCCTACCACCAACGTGAGCTCACAGGCCTGTAATTTCCAGGACTATCCCTGCTATCCTTTGTAAATGGTGGGACAACATTGGCTATTCTCAAGTCTTCTGAGGCCTCACCTGTGGCCAAAGAGGATACAAAGATGTCTGTTAATGCTCCAGCAGTTCGTTCCCTTTCCTCCTTCAATATTCTGGGATAGATTCCATCAGGACCTGGGGGCTTATCTACATTAATACAACATCTCTTCCTTTTTAATGGCAACTTGGCTTAGAAACTTGGCTGAGATTGTCCTCCACAAATTCCTTCCCTTTGGTCAACACCAACACAAAGCATTTGTTTATTCCTCACCTACCTCTTCTGGCTCTACACATACATTCCCTCCTTTTGCCCTCAAGTGGGCCAACCCTTTCCCTGGCTAGCCTCTTGTTTTTTATACGCCTCTGGAACAATGCTTTGTGGTAATTGTCCCTCACAGCTGAAGCTGTGTACTTTATGGACCTTGACACTACTTCTCCTGTATTGGAATTAAATTGTGATTCATATCCTTGCTTTAAACTTTTTGTTCTGAATATTAAATTTCTTTGTTTTTTTTCCTTCTGCTAAGGGTTAGGGTTAAAATCAGGGTCAGGGTCAAGGTCAGTGTTAGGGTTAGAATGAGAGTTAAGGTGAGGATGAGGGTTAGGGTTAGGTTTAGAGTGAGGGTTAGCATGAGGGTTAGGATTAGGATGCGGGTGAGTGTTGTAGTGAGAGTTAGCGTGAGGATTAGGGTTCGGGGAAGGGTTAGGGTGAGAGTTAGGTTTAGGGTTAGAGTGAGGGTTAGCATGAGGATGAGGGTGAGGATGTGGGTGCAGCTGATAGTGAGAGTTGGCGTGAGTGTTAGGGTTAGGGGGAGGGTTAGGATGGGGGTGAGGGTTAGGGTGAGGCTGAGAGTGAGGTTGAGAGCTACGGTTAAGGTGAGGGTTATGGTGAGGTGAGGCTGAGGTTGAGGGTGAGGGGTAGGGTGAGATTGAGGGTGATGGTTACAGTGAGGGTGAGGTGAGTTTTAGTGTGACGTTTAGGATGGGGTTGTGCGTTGGGTGAGGGTTAGGGCAAGGTTGACAGTTAGGGTGAGCGTAAGGGTTATGATGAGAGCGAGGGTGAGTGTTGGGTGAGGGCGAGGGTTAAGGTGAGGTTTAGCATAAGGGTGAAGGTTAGTGTGAGGGCGAGGGCGAGGGTTAGGTTGAGGGTTAGGGCAAGGTTGAGGGCCAAGGTGAGGATTAGAGTGAGGGTTAGGGTGAGGGTGAGGTTGAGGGTGGGGTTGAGGTTGAGGGTGAGGGTAAGGTTGAAGGTGACAGTGAAGGTTAGGGTTAGGGTAAGGTTTAGGGTGAGGGTGAGGATGAGATTGAGGGTGAGGACGAGGGTGAAGGTGAGGGTGAGGTTCAGGGTAAGGGTGAGGGTAAGGATTGGGATGAGTGTTTGGAATAAGGTTAGGGTTAGGCTCAGTTTTGGGGTTATGATTTCCATTTCACCACAAATTTTCCTTTTGCAGGTCTTTTCCTTTGTTGATGAGGGAGTGAAGGTTCTGGTAACCCACAGTTTTTATGAAACTGACCCAATTGGCTGCATCTATACCACTCAGCTCCTCATGCTGGACATTTATTGTCCTCGTGGTGACCTGCATCCTGCACAACCGAAAACAATCGATGAAGGTCATTCCCACTTTTTAGGCATTTTGGAGATTTTCCGAGAGTGACAGCATTATTTTGGGAACAAAAACAGAAGTTGCTGGAAAAGCTCAGAACCCAGTTCTGAGGAAGGGTCACTGCACCCGAAACTTTAACTCTGATTTTTTTCCTTTACAAATGCTGCCAGACCTGTTGAGCTTTTCCAGCAACTTCTGTTTTTGTTCCTGAATTACAGCATCTGCAGCTCTCTCGGTTTTTATTTCAAGTTATTTTGAGTCACAGGTGTTCCCAAAGTTCCTCACAGAACTGACCGATTTTGCACCATTTCAACACACCACTATGTTCCCTGGCCAACATTTCTGTCTCAGGCCTGCTGTAATGCTCCATGAGGCTTAGCGCAAACTGTAAGAACAACATAGAGATAATAAGGTGTAGAGCTGGATGAACACAGCAGGGCAAGCAGCATGATAGGAGCAGGAAGGCTGACATTTTGGGCCTAGACCCTTCGTCAGATGAAGGGTCTAGGCCCAAAACGTCAGCCTTCCTGCTCCTATGATGCTGCTTGGCCTGCTGTGTTCATCCAGATCTACAACTTGTTATCTCGGATTCTCCAGCATCTGCAGTTCCTATTATCTCTGCAAGAATCCTGTTTTCCCTTGGTGACCCTGCAGCCTTCAGGACTCAATATCAAGTTCAATACTTTTAGAGCCCGAATACCTCCTGCCATGTCCTTTACCTACTCCCACCTCTCAAGACCTGGTCATGCCCTGGAGGGGCTTCAGCACAGTAAACACATTTTCACCGACTTATCGTCCCCACAATCAGCTTTTCTCCTGCCCTGGCTTACTATCATCAATCCCTTTGTCTGCCTAACTCTCTATCTCTCTCTCTCTCTCTCTCTCTCGCTCTCTCTCTCTCCCCGGGCTCCATCTCTAACTTTACATTCACTTCTTTTCTCCTAACCCCCTGACTTCAGCAAATACGTTCCTGGCTACTATCAGTAAGGAGGAAGGGTCACTGTACTCAAAAACTCTGCTTTCTCTCCACAGATGCTGCCAGACTTGTTGAGATTCTCCAGCAATTTCTGTTTCAGTGACCCTGATCTCTACCCATGTAGCAAACCTACAATCCAGTTTTCTGGATTACGTGTTTCAACATTGAATCCTCCTTGAATTGGAGAAAGTTTGACAACTTCTCATTCCTCCACACTAATTACTGTACAGTCTGTAATTCATTGACCCATTCAAGCCCCAGACCAAAACCATTCTGTTTGATAATATAGATCTGTTTAAAAGGCTTCTATTGATTCTCCCAGACGCTGGATTGCTCACTAAATTTCACCCATTCTTTTACTAAATTTCTTTTGGAGCTAAAGCATGTAAAAAATGCATTAATCAATGCATCATACATTGTAATACTTTCTTCCAAGCTTTACCTCACTAGAACATCATCAGCTATTGGATCTACAGAATGTAACAATCTACTCACTTGATGTCACTGCTTTTTCTTGCCTAAGCCTGATACGTTTACGAATTCTGTAGCACATAAACTGCCCCTTCCAGAACTCCCACTTCTGCACTCATTTTGGGACTTCTGTATTATCAAATGCCTGTGATAATGGTAAACATTCTACAGACGCTGTAACCCTTACAAATCACTGTGCATTACTGACCTCGGTAAGTACATGCTTTTCCTTCCTTCCTGTCTAGGAATTTCATTTCTGTGTTTTTTCTTCTGAGAATTGACAATCCACAGCTTATACTCACAGTCTGAGATAGTAAGAACTGCAGGTGCTAGAATCAAGGTTAACTTTTCTGAAGAAGGGTCCAGACCCAAAACGTCAACTTCCCTGCTCTTCTGATGCTGCCTGACCTGCTGTGTTCCTCCAGCTCCACACCATGTTTTCTTGGACTCAAAGTCTTCTGGGTTTTGTTTTTCTGCAGGTTTCCTGCACTGTTGCCCTTGATTTGACTTCCTCTAAACACCAGTCCTACCTTTGGAGTCTTCTCCCTTTTTTCAGCTACACTTTCAAAATCTTCCAAAATCCAACTCTGCTTTTGATGCCTTCCATTTTCAGCTGTGTCCTTTGGTCTCTATCCTAATTTCATATTCTGGCCCCGGAGGTTTATTTTCTTCCCAATCATTTTTTCCCAAGGTAGTGGAGTCCAAAACTAGAGGGCATAGGTTTAAGATGAGAAGGGAAAGATTTAAAAGGGACCTGAGAGGCAACTTTTTCACGCAGAGGGTGGTGTGTGTATGGGATGAGCTGCCTGAGAAAGTGATGGAGGCTGGTACAATTACAACATTTAAAAGGCATCTGGACGTATACATTAATAGGAATGGTTTAGAAGGGTCTGGGCCAAATGCTGGCATATAGGACTAGATTAATTTAGGATATCTGATCAGCATGGATGAGTTGGACCAAAGGGTCTGTTCCCATGCTGTACATCTCTATAACTCCATGACTGTGTTCCTGTTAACCACATATCTAGATACTGGTCTTTAGTGTCCTTGGGCTAAAAGTGTCTACATATACTGTCACTGAGGCTCTTGGCTCCTTATTGTGAGTAATGATCTTTCACTCTGGATGTAACAGGCCTTTGTTTATATTGCTACATTACAGGTTACCAAATTAAGCTCTCTGGTGCAATGACAAAAACCTCTTTCTTCTTTTCTCACATTTTTCTCCCAGTATCTCTGAAGGCAAGTTGCAATATGAAATGGGAGCAGCTGATAGGCATCATACTAAACAGAGCCACAAAGGGATGTGTAGATGAAGACGAAGATTTTAAAATGTATGGGGAGCCAGTACAGATCAGTGAGGATCGCTGATTGGCATCAGATTCCAGCAACTGAGGTGTGGACGACTCAAAACTGAAGTCAATGGAGCAGTTTGGGAATCTGCCAAAGGGTTTTCTACAATCAAACTTTGAGGTGCTCAAAGCATGAGTGAGAGTTTCAGTAGATCATTTGATTTAGTCCTAATTTGCATGGAGCAGACAGAGATGAGGAAGGCTTTCTTCTCTCAGAGGGGAATGAATCTGTAGAATTCTTTACTATAGAGAGCTGTTGAGGCTCGGTTTGTAAATATACTCAAGGCTGAGATATAGACAGATAGACATGAAAGTAGAGTTGAGGGTTATCACATCAGCCATGATCTCATTGAATGAAGGAGCAGATTTGATGGACTAAATGGCCTACTTTTGCTCCTATGGTGTTATAGCAAGCACCAATGAACAGATTGTGACTAATAATCTGTTGTATTAGTGTTCTTAAAGGATTAAATGCAGGGCAGGACATCACAGAGAACTTACTCAGATATAGTAGGAACTGCCGATGCTGGAGTCTGAGATAACAAGGTGTCAAGCTGGAGGAACTAAGAAGGGTTCAGACCGGAAACATCAGCTTTCCTGCTCCTCTGATGCTGCCTGGCCTGCGGTGTTCATCCAGCTCCACACCTTGTTATCACAGAGACCTTTTCCGGTTTTCTACAAATGCTAACACAGACTCTTTTCCATACTCAGGGTGGAGGAGGGAAATATCATTGATGAATAATTCATCAATATATTTCTCTCCATGGTTCTAAAAACAATTTGTTGAATTATCTAGAGATCATAGGTACTGCAGATGCTGGAGAATCCGAGATAACAAGGTGTGGAGCTGGATGATGAAGGGTCCAGGCCCAAAACGTCAAGCTTTCCTGCTCCTGTGATGCTGCTTGGCCTGCCGTGTTCATCCAGCTCCACACCTTGTAATCTATGTTAAATTATCTACCTTGGCGTTGAGGATATCTTCATGTAATTTACTGCCAGTCATGTTATCTGAGACATTGGCAATAAGTTACTCTCTGAGCTACATGTAATAAAATACTAAACCCACTCTGTATAAACAGGTTTACAATTTAATTGCATATTGAATACACTAAGCAATCTTGCTGCATGAATACAAAATTGCTAAGAATTCAAAATAATAACTTTCAATATTTAAAGAGAAACACTGGTGCTTCATGATCTCCTGTTCATGTGAAGAATATATTCTATTCACAATTATCATTAATGAATGCGGCACCACATGGAGAAAGATCTCCCAAGCAAGCTCCTTGTTACAAAAATCTTAATTTTACTATATCTATCCTTATTTCATCTATTCAGCACTTTACATTATGACAAAAGTCTATGACAATAATACTGAAGTTACAATCAGCTCACAGAAACGTTTGTTGAATCCATGCTTTCCTAGTACACAGCATAGCCAAGTGGCAAAGGTGTTCTTGTGGTAGTGCCCCTACCTGTGAATCAGGAGACCTGGGTTCATGTCCCACCTGCCCCAGGTGTGTAATAACATCTCTGAGCAGATTTGTTATAAAATATCTAGGCAAGGGGCAACTCAACACTTCAACTATGCATTTAATGTAGGATAATGAGATTTATTAATCACTTAATGCTCAGGAGAGACAAGAAAGATGGCTAATAGAAAAGGACGAGTAAGCTAATTAGATAGAATTAGAAATCCAAGCCTTTCACGCTGGTAGTGCATTTCTAATCTTTATGGCAAAAGAAATTGTTCTATTTTCTACATGGAAAGTTTGTTAAATAGTTATCACCTTGCATCCTCCAGCTCCGGGCCTGCTTTTTAGTGCACTCAGTGTTATCTTGCACTTTTATTTCAACATTAATCATTAGTTTCCTTCATTATTAAATATCGACCCATGTGAACTGACACTTGTTGGTGCTGTAGCAGTCAGTACAGGTAATGAATGAATGCATGTAGTAGCACTCATTCTCCCTTTCGCACTGGCTGCGTAAATCCCGCCAAAGCAGTAAGAGTACTGAAGTCAGTGCTTATGACTCCAGCCATCGCTAGCTCTCTTACAGTGTTTCTAACGAGAAGCAGCAAAGATAGGAGGGGATCAATTAAAAATCAATTCCTACAGGACTTCATCTGAAATCTCAGTCTGGCTGTTAGGGAAGGATCCTAGATGAGAGACTGCAGTGCAATGTGCTTAAAACACCCTTCACTGTTTTATTCCGATTTCATTACTATTGGAACATAACTATGTAGAATTAAATAATATTGGTGCAAAATATGGATGCATAACACTATCATTTGGGACACTTTCCATGGTATTCATGATCCAAAATGGCACCCACCATGGCTGAATGGACATCTAATTCAAATTTCATTCAGGTATTGATAGTGTGCAATATGTAACACTGGTTTGACATCAGCCTCTTGGAGCTCAATTCTCCAGCTAAAATCCTCTTCTAATCACTCACTTTTTACACTTGTTCATAGGTCATAAGTGTTGCTGGCTGGGTCAGCATTTGTTGTCCATCTGTAACTGCTCTTGAGAAGCTGCCTTATTCAACCACTGCAGTCCGTAGTAGGTCGGTGGGCCAACACCATTAAGGAGGAAATTCCAGGATTTTGACACAGTGACACTGAAGGGACAGTGATATATTTCCACATCAGGCTGTTGGGTAGCTTGGAGGGGAACTTTCAGATGATTGTGTTCTCATGCATCTGTTGCCCTTGTCCTTCAAGGTGATAAAAGTTTCAGGTTTGGAAGAGGCTTTTGCGGGAACCTTGACAAGTTACTAAAGTACACAATAATGCACTGTGGTGAGGGGAATGAATGTTAGCAATGGGATGCTAATGATGGGATGGGATGCCATGCCAATCAAGTAAGCTAGTTCATCCTAAATGATTTCAAGCTTCTTCAGAGATAGTAGGAACTGTCGATGCTGGAGAATCTGAGATAACAAGATGTAGAGCTGGATGAACACAGCAGGCCAGGCAGCATCAGAGGAACAGGAAAGCTGACATTTCGGGTCAGGACCCTTGTTCAGAAGACCCTTTTTCTGAAGAAGGATCTAAACCCAAAAGGTCAGCTTTCCTGGTCTTCTGATGCTGCCTGGCCTGCTGTGTTCATCCAGCTCTACACCTTGTTATCTCAATCTTTTTCAATGGCTTTGGAGCTGTATTTGTCCTTGTCCGGGCAAATGTAAAATTTTCCATCACGCTCCTGACTTGTGCCTCATAGACGAGGGACTGGCTTTGGAAAGTCAGAAGGGTCTTCTTCCTTACAGTATTCCTAGCCTACACTTCCAGCCCCAAAGTTCATATGGGCTGCTCTAATTCAGTTTCTGGTCAATGGTAATTGCCATGTTGTTGACAGCGAGCATATGACTGAAAGCGTCCATCTTTGTTTTTTTAGAGGAACCATCAACAATTTTCAGGTTAGTTGCTTGTTGATTTCTACTGACTACCATCACACCTGTGAAAATGCATAGCTCTTTTTTGTTTAGCGTTGCCAAAAAGTTTTTACAGGGAGTGGTGCGGTTTCCGGTGAAAGATTTGGGCCTGACTTCTATATTCTGCACAAATAAATAGGCCCCAGGTATGGACAGTACAGAAGTAGACATTCCCCTTGAAATAGAGAATAACTGGGAAAATGAACGTAGTGAAAGCAAGCTACTAGAGAGGGAGGTGGGAAGGGGGAAGAAAAGGTTTTCAGCCAGAAACTACGTCTGCCCGCTGAGCTTCAGTGAGGAATAATGTGTGTGATTTCTGTGCTTCAGGAATATCCTGACTGAAACCTGTTAACTGCTGCAGCCACAGTTACAAACTCAGATTGCAATACCACGGAGTTGACCTTGGCCGTGAACCTTAACGCATTGGGCCCCTTTCTCAGCTGTAGCAGGTCATATCACTGATCTGTTGGATTCAAAAACAGCCAACTGCATTTCAGTCGCTTTTGCTGGAAAGGAGCTGGAAAACTGAGTATGTGTCTACAGGTTTAGCAATGGCCAGGAACTCCACATATGTATTACTTTATGGATACTGCATGCCAATTCTAAGCTGTACCGGAACTGAGGGGAATACCACTCCCTCAATGGTCAGCTGGAGTGCATTCACATACTCAGTAACCTGAGAGAAGCCATGGTGCCTTCATTCTTAGGAGTTGTATGGTGTCATCTTCAACTCAGCCACAAACAAAGGGCAAATCCAAGACAGTAACCCCTATCTGTTGATGGCATTTTTGATGATCCTGGTAATATAAAGACCACACCGTTTTAAAAGAGGTGACCATTGACGTCCTGGAATTGCTTGGAGGAGTATTGCAATTCCTTACAGAGTGGATATCAAAATTTAAGAAGGTTTACTGTACACTGCACATCTTCTTCCTCATTAGGAGACAACCCTTGACAGCGCAAGATGCCATGCTGCAGGATGAGGAGAAAGAAAAAGAACAGGAGGAGGAATGCAGAGAAGAGGAGGAGAAGGAAGTGTCAGAGGAAGGTAGAAGGCAATCATCTCAGTCTTTTTCTAGTTGAGCTGTTCATGAGCAGGCCATCAGCTGTGATGCCAGTGAATGCAATTCCATTCACATCAGTCCAAAACTTACCGTATTTCTGTCATTGAACAATCACAGTGTCACCTTGACCATAAAAGCCAATACAGAACAAACTCTTTGAACCAATTTATAAATGATATCATGTCATATTACATAACAATCCCAATTAATTACCTCAATGATATCCTTCACATTTCTCTTGCAGATTTCTTTTCCTGTCCTAGTGCTCCTCTACAATATGATGTAGTTGGTAAAGAGCTGCTGATTTTAATAGGGAAAGTCACAGAAGACCATGCAGAATGACCCAGAAAGTCGAGAAGATCCTGATTCAAATTGCACCAGCTCAGCATGGGAGGCAGAGATCTGGCTGCCTAGCCGGCAGGCTACGGCTTGGTCACTAGAGGGGAAGCAGGAGTGAGAGAATGAATGTGGTTACTGTGCTAGACCACTATGGACTCAATGCTCCATGAAATCACTGCCATGGCCCTGAATGTTAAATCTCAGTAATACAAGCAATTTGCTGGAGGGCAGATTACTTGCCCCTTCACACACACACACACACACACACCAAATGCTGGCAACCACAGCTGCAGCCCGAGGTAGGCACTGACTTGGCAGAACAGAAGCTGGAGCATGCACTGCAGCACGAAGACAGTCAATGGCTTCTGCTAATGGAATGAAGCTGAGATATGTTCATCAGATACTGCATTGAGTTTGGGTCCAAATGTGTACCAATGTGTTTACCTACTATTTCCATATTGACCAGGAGGAGCTGAAGACTCTGTGCAAAATCTCGTACCTAGTTGATGCTAGCCACCTCGATGCCCCATTACTTTACACACAGGTTTTCTGGCAAGTCTAAAAATTAATGGTGCACATCCATCAGCCTTCCCTCTATAATGTGCATCATCAAATTACTCATCTGAATTCTCTGCCAATAGAACCTATGTATATCTTTAACCCTCTGGCAAATCAGCAACTGCGTTATCCTTGTCGCCTCCAATCTGAAAGCCACAAATACTCTGTACCTCACCACATACAGAAGCCTGATCTGAACTTTATTCTTCTAAAGAGCACACGGTGTCAGCATCTGAGCTGATGGCTGAGTGTCAGAGTGAGTGACAGTGCTTTTCATCATCACAGCCTTCCTGCTCTTCCTCCTGTAGATCTAGCTCCACTCTCTGGCTAGCTGGCAGTGTCAGGGTGCCCAAGAGGAGGAAGGAACTCAGTGAACGTTGCAGTAAGGTGAAGATGGTAAGTGGCTGGAGCACACTTACAACGTTAGCAGCTTGGAAATGTGGAATGATGGGGAAGCAAGATACGAAAAGGAAATTTTGGAATGAGATTCATGTCACTTCTGATGGTTTCAGATGGTTACAATCTTGTGATAAACACTGGCTCTCCCACAGAGGGTGGGGGGGTGGGGGGGTGGTGGTGGGGAGCAGTGGTGGGGGCGGCAGAGGTTGCAGGGAGACATGCCTAACCCCTAGATGCTGCTGTTACCAGTTATTCTCCTCCTTGAGGGAAGCATGTCGTTCACTGTTGTGCAATCTCTTTGCGTAGTGTGGCATAAGACCACAAAATACAGGAGCAGATTTAGGCCATTCAATATACAATGCAATACAATATCCTTTTATTGTCACATGTACTCCATTGTAGGATTACAGTGAAAAACCGTTACAATGTCTATCTTCTAATGGCGACATCTTAGGTACAAATAGCTAGGTAAAATTCATGGATACAGCAGAGGAATAGAAATAGTTGCTTAATTATGGAGTCTACAATAAGCTAAAAATAAGAAAATATTATGGGTTTACATTACAGTGTTCGAAGGTAATATCTAAGGCAGGGATTGTCCTCTCACGCTGGTCTCTGTCCAGGACTCACTCACTGAGCACTGCTCCGGGGCAGCTTCCCATGTGCTGCTATGGGGCTTCTTCCCAGTGCTGTTCCAGGCTCCCAGCCCACGTGCTGCTCCAGGGCTCGCTGCTCACGATGTTCTGGTGCTCACAGGGTGTGCCTGCAGGACCCAGTGCACAAGGCCAGGCTGCCCGTGCTGGTTCTGCTGTGGTATTCAGTCCGTGCTCTGTCCTGTCTGCCACCGGACTCAGCTCACTCGCTGTGGTCCTCTGTTGTACTCAGCCCATACACTCCAATCTTCCGCGAGTCTCAGCCTGCTCGCTCCAGTCCTCTGCGAGTTTGCTATGAATTTGGTCTGTCATTCGATCATGGCTGATATGTTTCTGAACCCCATTCTCCTGCCCTCTCCCTGTAAGCTTTGATCACCTCACTAATGGAGAACCTGTCTGTCTGTCTTAAATACACCCGATAACACAGAAGTCACAGCCTTCTGGGGCAATGAGTTCCACATGTGCATCACAGTTCGTCTGAAGAAATTTTTTCTCCTCTCACTTCTAAAGGATTCTCCCTTCACTGTGAGGGTCTGTGTGCCCTCATGTCCTAGTCTTTCCTACTACTGGAAACATCTTCTCCACATTCACTCTATCCAGGAGTCAGAGCATTTAGTAAATTTCAATCAGATCCCCCGCATCCTTCTAAACTCCATCAAGTACAGACCCAAGGTCTTCAATCGCACCTCATATGACAAGGTCTTCATCTCTGGGGTCATTCTTGTCAATGTCGTCTGGATCCCCTCCAACGCCACCGCATTCTTCCTTCAATACAGGGCCCAAAACGGCTCACAAATTTCCAAATGCTGTCTGACTGGAATCTTATACAGACTTAGCAGTACGTCTCTGATCTTGTATTTCAGCTCTCCCAAAATGAATGCTAACATTACATTTGCCTTCCTTACACCCAATTGAACCTGCATGTTAACCTTAGGAGAATCTTGACTTAGGACTCCCAAGTCCCTTTGTACATCAGATTTCTGAAGCATTTCCCCATTTAGAAAATGGTCAATGCCTCTATTCTTCCTACCAAAGTGCATAACCTCACACTTTCCCACAGTGTAGTCCATCTGCCATTTCTTTGTCCATTCTCCTAGCCTGTACAAGTCCTTCTGCAGCCTTTCCGTCTTCCTCAAAACTATTTGCCCCTCCACCTACCATTGTGTCATCTGAAAACTTAGCAACAATGACCCCAATTCTTCCGACCAGATCATTAATATATCACATGAATAGTTGTGGACCTAACATAGACTCCTGTGGAACAGAGATTGCCATCATGGAAAAGACCCCTTTATTCCTACTCTGTGCCTTCTCCAGTCAGCCAATCCTCTATCCATGCTAATGCCTTGCCCCCAACTCCATGGGCTCTTATCTTATTTGCCACCCATTTGTGATAGCACCTTGTCAAAAACCTTCTGGAAATCCAAATGGATCATGTCCACTCGCTCTCCTTTGTCTAACTTATTTGTTACCTCCTCAAAGAATTCTAACAGATTTGTCAAGCATGATCTCTCTTTGATGAAGCCATGCTAACTCAGCCCTATTTTACCATGCACTTCCGAGTACTCTGCAATCTCATCCTTATTAATGGACTGTGAAATCTTACCAAAGACCCTGAGGTCAAACTAACCAGCCTATAACTTCCCATCTTCTGCCTCCCTCTCTTCTTAAACAGGGATGTTACATTACACATTTTCCAGTTCGCTGGGATTCTCCCTGAGTCCAACGATTCATGAAATATCACCAGCGATGTTTCTACAATCTCCTTAGCTATTTCCTTCCGACCCTCAGGTGCAGTCGAACTGATCCTTCAGACATTTCCGTTTCCCCAGCATCTTCTCCTTAGTGATGGTCACTGCACTCATCTCTGTCCCCTGACTGTCTTGAAATTCTAGTTTACTACTTGTGAAAACTATTGGAAAGTACCTATTCAGTTCCACTACAATCTCTTTGTTTCCCATCACTACTTCCCTAGTCTCATTTTCCATCGGCCCAATGTCTACTCTTGCCTCTCTCTTACCTTTTATACATCTATTAAAAAAATTCTTGCAGATTTATTTTATATTATTAGCTCACTTACCCTCATATTTCATCTTCTCCCCCCCTTATTGCTTTTTAAGATGTCCTCTGCTGGTTTTTAAAAGCTACCCAATCCTCTGGCTTCCCACTAAACCTCACAACATTGCATGCTTTTTCTTTTGCTTTCATACCATCCCTGACTCCCCTTGTCAGCCATGGTTGCCTCAACCTCCCCTTAGTATGTTTTTTCTTCCTTGGGATGAATTTCTGCTGTGTCTCCCAAATTTCCCCCAGAAACTCCCGTCATTGCTGTTCCATCACTTTCCCTGCAAGGCTCCCCTTCCAATCAACTCTGGCCAGCTCCTCCCTCGTGACTTTGTAGTTATTTTCACTCAAGTGCAATATCATTATATCTGATACCAACTTCTCCTTCTCAGACCACAAGGTGAATTCAAGCATATTATTGTCATTACTCCCCAGGGGTTTCTTCACCTTAAGTTCTCTAATCAAGTCTGCCTGATTATACACAATTCCAGAATTGCTTGTTCTCTAGTGGACTCTACCACAAGCTGCTCCAAAAAAGCCATCTCATAGACATTCCACAAATTCCTTTTCTTGGGATCCCCTACCAACCTAGTTTTCCCCCAGTCCACCAGCATATTGAAGACCCCATGATTATTGTGACAGTGCCTTTTCTATATGCCTTTTCTATCTCCCTGATTTATTTTCAGGCTCACATCCTGATTACCACGAGGAGGCCGTTACATAACTCCCAGCGGGGTCATTTTCCCTTTGCAGTTTCTCAACCCTACAGATTCTACACCTCCTGACTCCATATGGCTGCTTGCTATTGACTTAATCTCATTTTTCACAAACAGGGCAACCCTGCCCCCTCTAACCCGAACCCTCTGGCCATCTGCCTGTCTTTTTGATAGAGCGTGTATTCTCAGATTTTTAGCTCTCTGCCCTGATCCTCTTGCAGCCACATCTCTGTGATATCCACAACATCATACTTGCCAATTTCAACCTGTGCTACAAGCTCATTTACCCTGTTCCGTTTACTGCGTGCATTTAAGCACAGCGCCCTCAGTCCTGCATTGACTGCCCCATTTTCATAGTAGTCCTCTTATCTGCTGCACCTAAAATGAGATTCCCTGCCCTTTCCTACTCTCTAGAGGTCCTACCTACTTGTTCTGGAAACTTTAACAACCTCTCTGGAGCCTTCCCACCCTTTAATTAATTTAAAGTCCTTGTCACCACTCTATCTAGCCTTTCCACTCGGATCCTTGTCTCAGACGGTTTCAGGTGGAGCCTGTCCCAAATGTACGGTTCCTTCCAGTCTAATACTGATGCCAGTGCCCCATGAAATGGAACCCCTCTTTGCTGCGCTACCTCTTTAAACACACGTTTACTTCCCTAATTTCCTTATTTCTATGCCAATTTGTACAGGGCTCAAGTAACAGTCCAGAGATTATAAGCCTTGTGGTCCTGATCTTGAATTTTGTTCCGAATTCTTGATAATGCCCAAACAACACTCTAGCCTGTGGTGTTGATCCATAACGACTGGATCCTCCTCCTCTGACTCCAATATTCTTGCGAGCTGGTTCCAGTCGTTCCTTCCCCTGACACCAGGCAGACAACACCCCATGCAGTACCCTTGACCCTGTTCACAAAGGTTGCTATCTGTACCTATAAATATAGAATCCCCTACCACTACCACTTCTCAGTGCCCTCACTCCTTCTCTTCCCTCCCGCAACAGCAATAAGTTTCCCCTCACCTACTGTCCCACCAGCATCCACATCCAGAAGATCATCAGACACCATTTCCGCCACCTCCAGCAAGATGCCACCACCAGACACATATTCCCCTCCCCTCCCTTGTCTGCCTTCCGCAGGGACCGTTCCCTCCGGGACACCCTAGTCCATACTTCCTTCACCCCCAACACCTCCCCACAGCCCTATGGCACCTTCCCCTGTAACCAGTGAAGGTGCAACACCTGCGCATTTAGACCCCCCCTCCCAACTATCCAAGGGCCTACACATACCTTCCAGGTGAAGCAACACTTCACCTGCACTTCCCAGAATCTAGTCTATTGCATTCGCTGCTCACAATGTGGTCTCCTCTACATTGGGGAAACGAAGCATAGACTGGGTGAGCTCTTCGCAGAACATTTACTTTCTACCTGGCAAAAAGACCCTGAACTACCTGTTGCCTGCCACTTTAACACACCACCCTGCTCCCTGGCCGACATGTCTGTCTCTGGCTTGCTATAGTGTTCCAGCGAAGCCCAACGCAAGCTGGAGGAACAACACCTCATTTTCCACTTGAGGACACCTCAGCCCTCCGGACTCAATATTGAGTTCAATAATTTTAGGGCCTAAACTCTCCCATGTCCCAGCCCCCCACCCCACACACCAGGCCTTGTTACCACATAGCCTGCCATTACACACCTCCTTTTATTAGTCATTACAGTCCCCATTAACAACTGATAGAGATAAAAGGTACTGCAAATGCTGGAAAATCCGAGATAACAAGGTGTGGGGCTGGATGAACACAGCAGGCCAAGCAGCATCATAGGAGCAGGAAAGCTTGACGTTTCGGGCCTAGACCCTTCATCAGA
>JAHRHZ010000069.1:6388520-6414460 GCA_024137785.1 Ginglymostoma cirratum | reverse complement strand
ATACCGCAATCACCACCATCACCATCACCACCACAACCACCACCATTGATACCGCAATCACCACCATCACCACCACAACCACAACCATTACTATTACTACTGTTACCATTATCACCATCACCATGGTCCTGGTATATTTGAATGCAGGGATTTGTGTAAAGTATCGATTCTAGTGAACCCACTGCTTTACTACCCAAGACAACATGCTTCCCAGGCACCCTTAGGCCCAATGAAGCCCTTAAATGACTAATTAACCGTATTAATCCTATTACATTCTGCTGCGGAGTTATACTATTAAGACTGAAAGTAGTCACATAAGCTTGGAAGTTCCTTCTGGTCTAAGATTTACAGTAGAATGACCTAACTTTTGCCCCAATTTCAATAAAGATTTGGACAACTAAAACCCATCTGGTTCATTAATGTCCTTTCGGGAAGAAAATCTGTCATCCTCACCTGGTCTGGCCTACATGTGACTCCAGACTGCATTGTTGACTCTCAACTGCCTTCTGAAATGTTCTAGGAAGCCAATCAATTCAAGGGCAGCTAGGGATAGGCTATAAATGATGGCCAGCCAGTGATGACCACATCCCACAAGTGAATAAATAATATACAAAAAAAGGAGGAACTTTTGATATTTTGTGCTTTATTGATCACTGTAAAATTAATAGACTTAATTGTGTGTAATTTTCTTCTGCGTGGTATATAGATCTGCATAAATGCCTCAAAATCCACATTAATTTCACATGACTTCTGTCTTTGTTATTCATCATTCTTTTTGCAAGATTTAAGTCTATAACTATTTCAAAAGCAACCTGCTTCTTTTGTTTTCCTGTTTTGAGCCAAGGGATTTTACTCCAAAGAGCCAAGTTGTATTCATGTAATGCTTTTCAAATCCTCAACTTGTTTCAAAAGAAACTTCATGACTTATAAATTGCATTTGAAGTGTAATCACGATTGTTTTTCAGGCAGCCTATTTGAACACAGTAAAATTTCGAAAATAATAATGTGAACGTCAACAACTTTAAAAACCACTGACACTGACAAACCCAGTAACAACCGATGGAGACCAACCAACAATTAACCTGAAAGTAATTAGTGATCTCTGCACTGGTAGGGAAGGGGAATCTCCTGCCTTCTGATGAAAGTATCTTCATGTGTGAGATTGAGAGTGTAGAGTAAAGGGTTAAATACAACATCACTTTAATAGTAACTGAATGGGAGGGCCTTAAGGAGGGCAGTGGAACAGAGGGACCTTGGAGTTCAGGTGCACGGCTCTCTGAAAGTGGAGTCACAGGTAGACAGGGCAGTGAAGAAGGCTTTTGGCACACTAGCCTTCATCAGTCATGGCAGAGAGTATAGAAGTTGGGAAGTTATGTTGCAGTTGTACAGGACGTTGGTGAGGCCATGCTTGGAGTACTGTGTTCAGCTTTGGTCACCTTGCTATAGGAAGGATGTTATTAAACTAGAAAGATTGCATAAGAAATTTACAAGGTTGTTGCCAGGACTCAAGGGACTGAGTTATAAGGAGAGGTTGGACAAGCTAGGACTTTTTCTTTACAGTGTAGGAGACAAAGGGAGGTTCTTATAGAAGGGTATAAGATCATGTAAAGTATGGATAGGGTAAATGCACTCATTCTTTTCCCCAGCGTTGGGGAATCTAGGACTAGAGGACATCAGTTTACGGTAAGAGGGAAAAGAATAAATGGGAACCTGAGGGTTAACTTTTTTTACATCGTGGCTGGTACGCACATGCAATGTGTTGCTGATGGAAGTGGTTGAGGCAGGTACGTTGACAACATTTAAAAGGTATTTGGACAAATACATGGATAGGAGATGTTTACAAGGATATGGGCCAAGTGCAGGGAAATGGGGTTAGCGTGGATGGACATTTTGATCGGCACGGACATGTTTGGGCCAAAGACCTGTGTCTGGATTGTAGGACTCTATGACTCTATGAATCCAATAGTTACTGAGCATGCGTGTAAGGAGCTATTTCATGATCACCTCAGATCACATGAAACTGGAGTCTGAGCTTAAAGGTTTCAGAAGATGTCTTCTCTTACTATCTCTTTTATATAGCCTGTTTAATATAGCCCATCAATGTTCTCTCAGCTGAGTGTAATTCTTATCCTACTTCATGGTGGTAATGATGACTGGCCCCACAGAAGTGGTGACATGCAGCAAGTTAGCACCTAATGTCCAACCCTGTGGCTTTACAGTGGCAAGCCCAATGAGTCAAGCACAGAAGAGGGGACAAGACTGATAAGCATCCCAGCGGCATATAAGAGCACTGAATGGAGTGCTTCAAGTCATGGGGCTCAGTCAGTTGGCTAACACATGAGCTTTAATTTGTTTAAGCAATGAATTCTGCCCTAACTAGCCTGACAACCTTTAGCATAATGCACAAGCCGGATGAACATTACTGTGGTACCACTCTACACTATCACAGAACGGCTTTAGCCACCTGCCAGCAGGTTGTGAACCTGAAGTGGGTATAGTACCATGCTTGCCTTTTAAACTCATTAACAGAACCTTGAGTACTGAAAATAGGAACTAAATTTGGCAGCATTGATATCAAGTTATGTAAAGTGGTTTTGGGGATGCTTAATTCTATAATCCTGTAAAGTCAATATGAGACAATAGACGTTTTTCCCTGAAAACAAAAAATGCTAGAAATCACAATGGGTCAGGCAGCATCCTTGGAGAGAGAGCAAGCAAATGTTTTGAGTCTGGATGACTCGTCATCATTGCGACTGGAAATGTTAGCTTGCTTTCTCTCTACCGATGCTGCCTGACCTGCTTTAATTTCCAGCATTTTTTGTTTTCAGTACAGATTCTAACATTTGCAGTAATTTGCTCCTAGATTTCTTTTTCCATTTACTTTGGATTACATTGGGCATTTGATTAATTGGGTTTTACCTGTATCCCACAATGCAGGTCTAAGTAGCTATTGAAGGCAAAATTGAGTAACTTCCTCGATCATTTGAAGAAATTCTGCAAATATCAGCAAAACCTCGTTAAATAAACATGTCAAGCATTTGATGGAATTGTATCATTGGCCAGACTGTAGTAGACAAATCTAGCCACAGACACATGGTTAGTCTGAATGTCTCCAAAACCTTTAGTTATGAGCTCAACATTGACTGCATCCAAGAGGGAGCAGATGCTGAGGTTATTGTGCAGGATAATGTGCTGCTTTTCAAAGGCTAGACAATCTTCAAACAACGGGTGGATTCAGTTCCATCAGTGATATAATTTTACTTTTTCAAATTTATGCAGTGTGCAAGCAATTATCTGAAATGAGATCCTCGAGGGAAAAGGCAGGAGAATAGGGTTGAGGAACGTATCGACCATGATCGAATGGTGTAGCAGACTTGGTGGGCTGAATGGCCTAAAACTGCATGTATATTTTATGATCTTCCCCTTCCTATTGTAATTGGAATTGATCTAAATTATATCAAGTATAAAATCAATTGCCTATTCAGTATTCTACTTGCCTTTAAAACAAAAAGAAATATACTCAAAACATAGTGGTTTAACTGAGAACATAAAATTGAGGACATTTATAAGGGTTGTAGGACATGGTTCCATTTTTTTGCCCCTGTGCAAGAAGATACCCTCACACATATGGGAATGGTGAATAAACAAAGCTTACCCCACTTGCAGAAGTTGGAAGTAAAAGATATGCCCCAGTTCAATGAAATGTAGAACAGAGTTAATAGGGACATTGAAGAAAAACACACTGGGTTGATTGGGACTGGGATATTGCTCTTTGCATGTTATTTGTGTTTATGAATAGGAGCTATAAATTAGACCAATTCCTCTGAGATATGAGGTGGTAAAATTCATTGGAGAAAACTGCAAAGAATGTAACTTTGAGGAAAATAAACTCAATCTAGAAATTTAATGCATTAAATGCATATTAAGAATATGTGGATTTAGGAGATTGATATCAAAAGAGTCACAATGCCTCTCTCTGCCTTAGATAACTCTTAAGCTTTGTAAATAGCTCATTCAGCCTCAGCTGGGATACCATGCCCAGTTCCAGGCATCACAGTGAGGAAAGATATTAAAGCCCTGGTGAGGTCTGAGGTTAATTAGTAGATGCACCCAGTGATCATCTTCTTGCTGTGTTTCGTTATTTGTCGAGAACTCCAAAACTATGTCAATTCCTGGACTATTTACGTCTGCTGTCAGTACAAGTGTCACATGGTAAAAGGTCACATAAACATGACACATGTTTTTGCACATGATTGAATTTCAGTTCACATAATCATTCCACATGACTCAGGACGCCTCATCACCTTTCTCCCACTTACACCAACACTGAGAGCTGTACCAGCCAATTTCATCTCACTCAGTCCCTTCAATTCTCTCATTCCGAAAGAAAACAGCCTATAATCAGGCCAAAAGTGCCAGAACAGTTGGCGATTTACCCAACATTCGGGAAAAGGAGAAACAAAAACCAAAGGACTGTAGATGCTAGAAATCAGAAACAAAAATAGAAATTGTTGGAGGAACTCAGCAGGCCTGACAATATCTGTGGAGATACAGCAGAGTTAATTCTTCAATTTCAGTGACCCTTCACCAGAACTCAATAATGAAGATGATGATGATGATAATGATGAATCTGACAAAGTGTCGCTGGACTCAAAACGTTAATTCTGTTTTCTACCTACAGGTGCTGCCAGATCTGCAGAGTTTCTCCGGCAATTTCTGACTTGGATTCAGAGAAAGGATTTTGGTGTTTGCCACAGGGACCAGTCCTGTAAAGGTGCTGAAAGACCTATGTTGCTTGATTGTTAACACGCCACAACTGGGTCATGATGCTTTCTCTCTGTGGAATTCCCACAGGCTCAGCGTTCAAGAGGCCAGTGTCGCAAGACAAGCCCTTCTCCAACTCTGAGGAGGACAGCACAGATATCTCACAGGAAGAACCAGCAAATTTGCCTCCTAAACCTCCCACCAGTTCCAATACTGACACCACGATGGGTACATTGGCTAGATTAGAATCAAGACAACCCGCTGGTGAGCAATTCACTGCCAAGTCTGCAGACCTGGTCAATGGAGAATGGCGCAGGTCACTGGCACTCAGAAGACTGCCGGAGACCAGGTCCCTGTTCAGTCTGAAGCCCCTGTGGTATTGGCGATTCATGTTTTCATTGATCAACTTGTGCAAGCAGACACAAGTGAAGCAGGAAGGTTTTCTTCAGGAGCACTGGGCGACCTGGCACAGAGGTTGCAGGAACTGTGGCAAAATAGTCACAACCCTACAGCATCAGGCATCAGAGCACCAAACTTCCTCCAAGAACAGGTTGGGGGCCGCCATAGAGAGCCAGGTCTCAGAGTCTGTTGATGTCCACATAGACCTCTACTCCATCACACTAATGGCTAGGGGAATGAGAGACCCTCTACTCACTCCAGTTTCCCCTTTCCACACAAGCAATGCTGTCTTTAAGCTGTAAGACTGCATGCATGTGGCCGCTCCAAGGGCAGTAGCACCACGTTCGCGACATTGACAGAGGCCCCTGCAGCCAGAAAGAATATTAGACAGAACGTTACGGACAAGGAAGGCAAGGTGCTGCCAGTGCCAAGGGAGCAACCACACACCAGGCTGCCCCAAGCAATCTCCTGTCAGAGCAGGCCTTCCATTTACATGCTGCCTGCCACCCTCAGCCCTGTGCGAGTCCAAACGCAGGAGTGTGTACCTACCTCTGGGCAGCACACACTCAGCACGTCTGGGACTTGTAGACACAAGGGCCCCTGGGAGTCACCTGACCAAATCTCAAAGCCAACAGGCTCCATTGTAGGGAAGGCTCCCTCCAGCCCAGCTCTGGTCTGCACTCAGACATAGCAGGATGGAAGGAAAAAATGATGAAGACCTATTGAGGGCTCATAGATGGCAAGGTGATACGCCACTGTGAATGTATTATTGCATGTGTAAGTACATTGACTTTACTTCACTACTGTGTGTACCAGTGTCAGTCCACTGAAGGAACAGAGACAAGCCACTCTTAACACTGAGCAATGATCGATGACTCAAAATGTGAGTGAGCAGCTCCTACACCACATGCAAGCCACAGGTAAATGGCACACACTGGTTACTGTGGCAACGAGGGTCAATCTTTCCAGGAAGGAAAACAATGTTAGTGCATCACAGCCACTAGTGAGTTTGGTTCATAAAGCTGAATGACATGTCTAAGAGTACCTGAGGGAAGGATTTGGACTGCGCACAGTAGCATGTAGCAGGCAACGCTGGTAATTACGTTTCCCTTCAGTATATGGGTGTATGCGTATTGCTGTTGCTGTTTGAAGGGTCTCACATTGCTCCAAATTGAAGCCCCTCCCCCACAGAACAAAGCACCTACCCAGCACTTCACAAAACCACATCCCTTGGATGAAGGGTCTAGGCCCGAAACGTCAAGCTTTCAATCTCCTGTGATGCTGCTTGGCCTGCTGTGTTCATCCAGCCCCACACCTTGTTATCCCTTGGATACTTAACTCCTAGAACTGATGCATGTCTCTGGAATGTGTATGCCCATTAATCTTTATTATGCCATTAATTAACTTATTTTGTTCGCTTTCTGCTGCCCTCTACTTTGCCCTCCAAAAGAAATCTCTGCTCCTTATCAGCTCTGATCAAGTGGTTGAAACATTGATGTTTTTGTTTCTGGATGTCACTTTTTGGATTTCTGTTCATTCTTGCAATTTTCAGTACCTCTGCCTTGTCTTATGGCCAGTGTGTAGAATTTTAAACATATTTAGCGCCCACATTCCAAAGCCCTCTATTAACTTTCGCAGTATTTAACTTGTTATTTAAGCTTCTGAAGCATATTAAAAAGTAGACACCTTATTTATTTTGTTCTGTTATAACCTTGTGCTTGCTTTTAGTGAACACTTTCTTCGTTCTCCTTTCTTCACAAAATGACTAACTCTATCCTTTTGCTTAAAATGACATTTATCCTCTTTTAACATTTTAGTAAGCAGATAAACTTATCCTGGTGTTCCATTGTGACACAATGCACTACTATCTTCATTCTACTTTCGTATAATGTAGTGTTTCCAACAGAAATTATTCTTGTCTTTATTGGTGTTCATACTTAACCAATATTCCAAACTTCTATATTTTACTCCATGAAACTTGAAGGGGCTTCTTCTGATTTTGCCAGTAGTGGCGTGTTATTTGGTTTGTTTTGCCCTTTCTTCCAATTTTAACCCCTGGAAGTATATCTATTCCACTAAATGTTTGTTCCGTATACAAATTGAATCATTTTGTGACAGCACACAACCTTGCCATACTCCTTTCTTCATTACAAACATGGTTCATTGTCCTTTTTCTATCCTGATGTTCACTATTTGATTGTAAAATAGACTACAGAAATATCTCGTTTTCTGCCAATGTCACTTTTGAACTAAATGTCTGTTAATTTTGGTTGCTAAACATGATAACACACTTGTTCGCAGTCTATGAAGCATGTGTAAATATTTTTGATTATTTCCTGATGTGAATTGAAGATTGCTGTTAGGTTAAGTCTCTCTGTTTATTCCTATTCCAGTCTGAAATTCAAATTATATTTAACCAACCTTTGCTTCAAAACCATGTTGTTATTTTTTTCATTGTGATTTTCGAGACTACTTTAATGAGACGACTCCTTAAGTTTATCATTCTGAAATGATTGCACTCTATTACTTAAAGTTTCTTATGTAACTAAAATAATGAATGTCTCAAATCATTTTGGAATATGAACTTTGATCACAAATTTCTGTTATCACTTCTCCTTCTAATTTTCTAAAGACTCATAGATGTTCTGTTGCTATTTTCATCTATACCTGGAGTTTTTCCTGTGCTCATCAATTTCACATTGTGTTTGTCCAAAATTTGCTTTTATACCCTGACGGTTCCCTTGACATGGTTCATTGTATTATTCATACACATACATTCTTTTCGCCTTTCACAAAACATTTTACCATCCCTGAGATAACAAGGTGTAGAGCTGGATGAACAGAGCAGGCCAAGGAGCATCAGAGGAGCAGGAAAGCTGGCGTTTCCAGCCTAGATCCTTCAAAAACGTCAGCCTTCCTGCTCCTCTGATGCTGCTTGGCCTGCTGTGTTCATCCAGCTCTACACCTTATTATCTCAGATTCTCCAGCATCTACAGTTCCTACTATCTCTGAAACAAGTTTACCGTCCCTGTCTTTTCTACACCCATTAACTGTTGTAACGTTTTTCTTTCATTTCGTCATAGGTTACTTGAAACAAAAGCTACAGAATTTTGTAATTATTTCTAACTCCAATCTTTTATCATACATTGCTTTGCACCATTTCTCTTTAGCCTTCCTGCATGCAATCATTATTTTCTTTTAAATTTCCTCATCCTTAATTGTGTTTCTTTCCCATCATTGTGAGTATCTCAACTGTCAACCGCTCCTTTGCTTTTCCATTCATAAATGGTTCCCTTGAAATGTGTTATTTGCTTTCTTTCACATTTTTTCAGTTGCTTTCTGCTTCTTATTCTGATAATTATATTTGTTCTGATTCCTCAGTCATGAGACATGAATACATTTCTTTTAACCTTCAGAATGGCTATTTAATGTTCTCACTGTCTAGCAAGTCAAAGTCTAAATAGTCACACATCCTTTCTTCTTTTGTATTTTTGGTTTCAGTTAGTTTTTGCTGCATGAAGGCAATGATCTAAATTCATATCTATGTTTTTCTGAGGGATTGGCTTCATCTAAAATTCACATTGAGTTGTTGGAGCTGAGCAAAATAAGGGACCTTAAGATCATCTCAAATAAATGCATGAGGGAATACAAGGTAAATGTCTCCTGAATCATGGAGCTATCATTTTATTGAAGAAAACTTGTTACACACAGGAATTAGTGATTTCTTTGCATAGCTCTGGCATGGTGGTCTCTTAACACAGCGTAGTGACCTCTTGACCTGGCATGGCAATCTCCCGGCCCAGTGTGACGATCTGTCAGCCCAGTGTGGCGATCTCCCGGCCCAACGTGGCAGTTTCTCAGCGGAACGTGGCAGTCTCACGGTTCGACGTGACCTCAACATGGACTTCCAGCCTTGAACTGACGCTGGAGCGGTCTCTTGGCCTCTAGACCCTTGAGTTTAAGCCCAGCACAGTCCAGAGTCAAGGCCTGGCACGAATTGGAGGCCAGATACCATTGTGGACTGAGTCGGAAGGACTGTTCTGAACTTTTTATTTCTCTATTTTCTAATTGATTCCTGCCATCTATAATGCTGGACTTTTTCTTTCTTTATTTTTCTAATGCTTTTTCTTAAGCACTTGCACTGAAGAATCTGTACCTGGGTACTTTGCACATAAGAAGGCACCGTAAGTCCCGTAAACGTTTCACTGTACTCATTTCAGTACATGTGACAATAAAGCTAATTCAGTTCAATTCAATATTAAGTATCCAAAAGCCAGTACCCCCAGACACTACCTTTTTCAAGAACTAATTATATTTTGTGGAGCTGATGTTGCTGACAAAGCTAGCAATTCCTGTCAATCTAGTTGCTCTTGAACCGTAAGTCCTTCTAATGTCACCTCAGGTTACAGTTCTGAGTCAACTGCATTGCAGTGGGTTTGGAGCCACATGTAGACCAGACTGGGTAAGAACAGCAGATTTCCTTCCCTCAAGGACAGTTGTGGACTTGTTGATAAAACAATGAATGAAAGCAGTTATGGATAACATTACTGAGACTAGCTTTATATTTTAGATTTATTAATTTTCATGGCGGGATTTGAACTCTCAAACCATAACATTAATGTGGGCCCTTAAATTATTGGCTCATTAACATTATCACAATACTACCATCTCTACCTCCCATTAATGTTATCATTGCACAAGGATTGTCAACTCCTCGTGGGAGTGGGGATTGGATTGGGGAAATGGGGGCTTGTAGACAATGCTGCCATCCTTACTAGGAATTGCAGTCACTCAGTGGTGGTCCCACATTCTGATAGTTCACCCCATTTTTGTCTAGGAGCTGGAATTTCAGCTTCCATGTAAAACTTAGCTCAATGTCTCAAAATAATTATGCTCGATGAGGCAACAATTCAGTAAGAAGACCAAGATCTTTTGAAAGACCTGTGAGCATCCTCTCATATAAAAGAAACAAAGAAATTATCAACTCAGTTCAAATCACTAGACTTGCTATTAAAAGGAAATGTCATTGTGCACTATATATTTACAATGTGTTTTTCATTACCACCTATGTCCCTATGTTTATTTTTGTACTGTCCTTAACACCTTTGTTGGTTGTAAAATCAAATGAAGCTGATGGGAGGTAATGCCAGAGATAATTGACTCTGATGTGGCAAAGGCAACCTTTTGGGATTGGTGTAGCCTTTATCTCCATGCTTCTTGATACTGGGAGGAGCTGACAGCACAATTGTTAATGTGATATTGTCATCCCGTATTCACGGGATCTGACTTTGAGACAGCTAGCTAGAAGGGCCAGATAAATGTTCAGTGAGAAACAGTACATCATTGTGAGGCAGATTCTAGCCAAATCACCATTGAACATCCTGCAGCAGTGCTCCTATTGATAATTGGGAGGGCAGGTCTAGTGGTATTAGTTAGAAAAGGCAGGAAATCAATGAGATCTTCAAGATAGCTTCTACTCTCTTCACATCATTTCCTCTGGTCAGGATTCAATGACCAGAAGAGTAACGGTTCATGAAAAAAGAAATGTGTTTTGCTGTAGGGAGCAGTTAAAGCAGAGGTCGATGTGAAACATAAACGTAACTGACGATAAGTCTTGCAGAGTGCTAATGCCATAAAGAAGTCACACTCAGAAAATGTATTTTTTTCCTGTTAATGAGTGAAAATTTCTTCAGTTATGGGAGTTAGAAATTGCAGGCATCCTAAATGCTGAAAACAAAACAGAAGTTGCTAGAAAAGCTCAGCAGGTCTGGCAGCATCTGTGAAGGAAAAAACAGAGTAAATATTTTGGGTACTGTGACCCTTCCTCAGAACTGATGGTGGTTGGGAAAACGTCAATTTATATGCAGGAAAAAAGAGGAGGGGAATGGGGTAAGGAGTAAATGATAGGTTAGAGCGTAAAGAGAGAGAAGAGCAGTTGAACAGACAAAGAGTTGATAATGATCAGACTGGGAGGGTGAATAGTTGTTAATAGGGACTATTAGTGACTAATAACAGGTAGTGTGTAATGGCAGGCTCTGTGGTAACAGGGCCTGGTGTGTGGGGTTGAGGACTGGGACATTGGGAGAGTTTAGGCCCTAAAATCGTTGACCTCAATATTGAGTCCGGAGGGCTGCAGCATCCACAAGTGGAAAATGAGGTGTTGTTCTTCCAGCTTGCATTGAACTTCGCGAGAACACTGATCAAGCCAGAGACAGAGATGTTGGCCAGGGAATAGGGTGGTGTGTTAAAGTGACAGGCAACAGGTAGTTCAGGGTCTTTTTTGCAAGCAGAACATAGATATTCTGGGAAGCAATCACCCAGTCTATGCTTCGTTTCCCCAATGAAGAGGAGGCCACATTGTGAACAACAAATGTGACCCGTGTAGGTGCAGCACCTGCCCATTTACCTCCTCCCTGCCCAGTATCCAAGGGCCCAAACATACCTTCCAGGTGAAGCAACACTTCACCTGCACTTCCCAGAATCTAGTCTACTGCATTCGCTGCTCACAATGTGGTACCTACATTGGGGAAACGAAGCTTAGACTAGGTAGACTAACTGCCGTGGTTGAAGTAGAAGGCTCGCCACCACTTTTTCAAAACCATTTAGGGATGAACGATCAATGTTAGACTAGCCAGAAATGCTCATGTTGCTGAAACAATTAAAAATAGTAAAAATATCTGAGCTGAAATGTACTTTATTTGTTCAGGGGATAAGAGTGTCACTAAGCCAATATTTATTATGAATGGCAGATCAAATTGTATCTTTCATACAGTGAGGATTTAACAATATGGTAACACAATTCAAGAAAATGTTGTATTTATATACCAGTTCAAAGTAGAAAAGTCTCAAGATGCTCCACAGAAGCACTAAAAAGATTAAACTTGACAGGCAAAGGATTGCCTGCAAGGTAGATTTCATTGATGGTCTTAAAGAAGGAGAGAGAGTTGGGGAGGTGAAGATTTGCAAGATTGAAATTCAAGAGTATATAACTGAAAGAGCTGATGTAATGCTTACCAATGGTGCAGCAAAGGTGGAGGGAATATACTACAGCAGATACAGGGTGCAGGAGATTGACTTGAAGGTAGACTAATAATTTTACTCATTTCCCACCATGGGTTGACTACATATGACTTTTCTTTAGAACAGTTCGGATAGAGTCATATACAAACAACAATAATTGTATTTTATGAAAGCATATGGCGCCAACATGGATTTAGAGAAGGTTAGGATGGCATTCTTATTTTTTATTCAATCCCTAATTCAGGATTTAATAGTCCCTGGTGAATCATTGAATACTGTGAATTTACACAAAAACTGTTTGATCTGACAAGTGTTCTCTACATAAACAAATTGGATGTATTGTGTGGGAAGTTCTTTCTCTTTGAATGGAACCAAATTGATATAGAACAAGGGATGTCAAGTCTATGACAGCTGAATGGTAGAGAACAATGAAGCAACTAACTAGGACAGAAAGCTGCCAAAGAATCCCCATGCTCAAAGAAGAGAGATCTTTAAACATGAGTGCAGAAGATGAGGCTGTAGCAATTGCAACCATTTTCAGTCAGAAATGCCAATCTGATGATCCAGCTTCGGCTCCTGAGGTTCCTTGCATCATAGACGCCAGTCTTCAGCAATTCAGTTCATCCCATGTAATAGAAAAGAATAGCTAAAGGCATGAGATGTGTCAAGGCTATGAGTCGAGGTAATAAACTATTCTACATGTGACGTGTTATCCAGAGCCAGTCATACCTCTAGCTGAGCTGTTCCAGCGGGGTAACATCTAACCAGCAATGCCAATAATTGCTCAGGTATGTTCTCTTCATAAAAACAAGCCCAATGCAGACAATTAGCTCTATGAGTCTAATCTTGATAATTAGCAAAATGGTGGAAGGAGTCAACAGTGCTTTCATCAGTACGTATTCACCATTACCTGTTCCCATCATGTTTTACCAATACCACTCAGCTCAAAAACCACATTACAGAGGACAAAAGAGTTGAATTCCACTGATGTGTGTTTGACAGACTGCCCTTGACATCAAGGCAATATTTGACCAAGTGTGACATTAAGTAGCTCTAGCAAAACTGTAGTCAGTGGGAATCAGGGAGAAAGCTCTCCACTAGTTGGAGTCATACCTAACACAAATGAAGATGGTTGTTGGAGGCCATCATCTCAGCTCCAGGACACCTCTGCAGGGATTCCTCAGCGTAGGTATTTTTCGTTAACCTGTTCAGACATTCCATGTCAAAATTCTAGAGCAGCTGGGACCTGGTTCAGAGTTAGGGACACTACCACAGCACCATAAGAGCCTTAGTTCCTCAGAAGTGCAACCATCTTTGGCAGGTTCATTAATGATCTTCCCTTCATCAGAAAATCAGAGGTGATGATGTTTGCTGATGTTCCAAAAATGCTCAGTACAATTCATGACACTTCAGAGACTGAAGCAGTCAGTGTCTATATGCAGCACGACCTGAACAACTTTCAGGCTTGGGAATATACATTGCAAGTAACATCAAGTCACATAAATGTCAAGCAATGACTATCTCCAATAAGACAGGATCTAACCATAGCCTCTTGTCATTCAATGGCAATAATACACTTGAATCTGTTAACACTAACCATAAAATTAACAGAACCTCATTCTCATAAATATTGTGGTGACAAGTGTAATACAATGAAATTCTGAAGCAAGTAACTCACCTCCTGGCACCTAAGAGCCTGTCAACCATTTACAATTGTCAAATCATTTGCCTGGATGAGGGCAACTGCAATAATATTCAAGAAGGGTGACCCTATCCATGACAAAGAACATCACTTGATCAACACTCTATTCACCACTTCAAACGTTCACTCCATCCATCACCAGGGCACACAGGCAGCAGTACGTACCATCTGCAACATGTATTGCAGAAACCTATCAAGGTTTCTTTGACAGCACTTTCCAAAACCATATCTTTTACCATCCCGAACAATAAAGGCACTATGTAAATGGAAACACCATTGTTGTGGACCAGACTAAACCCTCTCAAAACATGTCTAGGAGATAGCTTAGACCCTACCTTTCTCTTATTTTAAAGACAAGTACGAGGGATTGCATTCTGGATGCAATTTAATTGGTCAAACTACCAGACCTACAGTAAAACACAATTAATTCATACACAAAAGTTAAAAGATAGATGATCTAAAAAGAAAAGAATGAGCTTAACTGCTACTCTATCAAATGCTTAACAAAATGATAAACTCCTCATTAACTGTTCCAATAGAGTAACATCCCATAAACACACTCTTGGCAAAGGCAAATTCAGGAAAATATATTACCTCACATGCAACTCCAGCAGCAGAAAGAGAATCCCAGCTTTTATCTGTAACAGAGAGAGGAATCAGAACTTTCACATCTTGCTTTAAAACCCCAGCAACTTCTGAAAGCTAAAACTAAAAATCCTGGTTCTGTGGGAGTCTGACCCCCAACCATTCATGCCACTTCTATTGTTCCAACTTTTAAAAATACCCCAAGGCCTCACAAGCTGTTTATCAGCTTGAAACAGACCGCTTGTCACCTCTTCCTCAACCTATCTTCAGAAACAAAACCAGGATAAAATATACCTCTTAAAGATATAGTACCATCGCACCTTCACATGCAAATTTCCCTCCAAGTCATCTGCCATCCTGATTTTTGAAATATGATTCTGGTCCTTCAAATTCGCTGGATTAAAAACCTGGAACTCCTTTCCCATTAGCACTCCAGGTATACCTTCATCACATGGACTGCCATGGTTCAAGTAGAAGGCTCACCACCACTTTTTCAAAACCAATTAGGGATGAACGAACAATTTTAGACTAGCCATCAATGTTCATATTGCTTAAACAATTAAAAATAGTAAAAATATCTGAGCTGAAATGTACTTTGTTTTTTTTTCATGAGATGAGAGTGTCACTAAGCCAATACTTGTCGTGAATGAGAGATCAAATCGTATCTTTCATACAGTGAGGATTTAACAATATGGTAACACAATTCAAGAAAATGTTATATTTATATACCAGTTCAAAGTAGAAAAATCTCAAGATGCTCCACAGAAGCACTAAAAAGATTAAACTTGACAGGCAAAGGATTGCCTGCAAGGTAGATTTCATTGATGGTCTTAAAGAAGGAGAGACAATTGGGGAGGTGAAGATTTGCAAGAATGAAATTCAAGAGTATATAACTGTAAAAGCTGATGTAATGCTTACCAATGGTGCAGCAAAGGTGGAGGGATTACACTACAGCAGTTATAGGGTGCAGGAGATTGACTTGAAGGTAGGCTAATAATCTTACTCATTTCCCACCATGGGTTGACTACATATGACTTTTCTTTAGAACAGTTCGGATAGAGTCATATACAAACAACAATAATTGTATTTTATGAAAGCATATGGCGCCAACATGGATTTAGAGAAGGTTAGGATGGCATTCTTATTTTTTATTCAATCCCTAATTCAGGATTTAATAGTCCCTGGTGAATCATTGAATACTGTGAATTTACACAAAAACTGTTTGATCTGACAAGTGTTCTCTACATTACACTATTGGATGTATTGTGTGGGAAGTTCTTTCTCTTTGAATGGAACCAAATTGATATAGAACAAGGGATGTCAAGTCTATGACAGTTGAATGGTAGAGAACAATGAAGCAACTAACCAGGGCAGAAAGCTACTAAAGTATCCCAATGCTCGAAGAAGAGAGATCTTTAAACATGAGGCAGAAGATGAGGCTGTAGCAATTGCAACCATTTTCAGTCAGAAATGCCAACCTGATGATCCGGCTTCAGCTCCTGAGGTTCCTTGCATCATAGATGCCAGTCTTCAGCAATTCAATTTATCCCATGTAATATAAAAGAATAGCTAAAGGCATGAGACACGTCAAGGCTGTGAGTCGAGGTAATAAACTATTCTACATGTGACATGTTATCCAGAGCCAGTCAAGCCTCTAGCTGAGCTGTTCCAGCGGGGCAATATCTAACCAGCAATGCCAATAATTGCTCAGGTATGTTCTCTTCATAAAAACAAGCCCAATGCAGACAAGTAGCTCCATGAGTTTGGTTTTGTGGGAATTTGACGCCCACGCATTCATGTTGCTTCTATTGTTCCAACTTATAAAAAACACACAAAGGCCTCACAAGCTGTTTATCGGCTTAAAACAGACCGCTTTTCACTTCTGCCTCAACTTCTCTTCACAAACAAAACCAGGACAAAATACACCTCTTAAACATTCAGTACTATCACACCTTCACATGCAAATCATGTCTTTCATACAGTGAGGATTTAACAATATGGTAACACAATTCAAGAAAGTGTTGCATTTATATACCAGTTCGAAGTAGAAAAATCTTGAGATGCTTCACAGTAGCACTAAAAAGATTAGACTTGACAGCCAAAGGATTGTCTTGAAGGTAGATTTCATGGCTGGTCTTAAAGAAGGAGAGAGAGTTGGGGAGGTGAAGATTTGTAAGAATGAAATTCAAGAGTATATAACTGAAAGAGCTGATGTAATGCTTACCAATGGTGCAGCAAAGGTGGAGGGAATATACTACAGCAGATACAGTGTACAGGGGATTGACTTGAAGGTAGACTAATAATTTTACTCATTTCCCAACAATGTTTTGACTCCATATGACTTTTCTTTAGAGCAGTTTGGATATTCATAGGCAACTCCAAATTTTAACCTTGGATTTTTCTCCACAATACTGCCTGACGTACTGGACATTTCCAACACTGTGGACTAAATCTTACACTTCTTTGGCTAAGCCCAAGTCATATTGGGTTCTTGAAGTGTCTTTTGCCTTAAGGCCTGTTGAGTTATTCTTCTGTATCTTACCATATTCAAATATCATGCCCCTATTGTATCTGTCACATCTATTTTCCTCCCCATCTTATCAAACGTCATTACCAGAACAACTCTCCACTCAGCGGATATCTGCTGAGAGATCTGCATCTCTTGAACCAGCACCATCTTTGAAAGCCCATGGTGCTCCTAGTCAAGTCCTGTCAGTCCAGAGCTACTCATGCAGAGTTTGAGATATTTGCCCCAGACACGGCAGGCAGGGGGAAATCAGCACCCTGTGCTGAATGGCAAAACCATATAGTAATACTCTGATACTGATACCCCTGGTCGAGGGGACAAAGTGCAAAAAGTCAATGCAATGGAATACAAGGCTGGGATACTGTGCACATCGAGGTAGGCGCAGAATGAGTGAGAGTTATCACAGCAAGTGTAAAGCATGGAGGTACAACCTGGGTCAAGCCCAAGTACTGAATGCATGTCCCTGAGTGCACATTGTCCTTGCTGCAGTTTTACAATGACAGTTGCTGGTGTAGCCTGAGGTGCAACGTTGAAGAGCTGAAGCAGTCTGTAAGTTGACTAGAGATGTGCCACAACAGTTCTTAGAGGCTGCATTTGTCAGATGCCAATGTCTGTGTACGTGGGGCTTGTATGGCCAATGCCCATGAACATGCCTTGCCTAGTGTCCAACAGGGAAGTCGTTCAGAACAAGCAGTGATCTGAATTCACCAGGCTCTCATTCTGGTTTCCTTGTTAAGTTTTCCCAACATTTAGCTTATTTGGTGAGTTTAGTAAGATTACTCATATGGGATTTCACTGGAGGAGATTCACCAGGGTTGGAACATTTTAGCTATGAAGTGAGACTGGATCAGCTTGGGATGACTTTTTCTCTACACCAAGGAAGTTTAAGATTACGGTGTATAAGATTATGAGGGGCATGAACATGTTTGATGGTCAATAATGAGGCGCATCATTTTAAAATGAGGAGCAGGAGGTTTAGAGGGGATTTGGAGAAAGGCTTTTTCAGCCAGAGGGTAGTGGGAATCTGGAATGCCCTGCCTGGGAAGGTAGTAGAGGCATAAAGTTTAAAAAGTTTGTGGATGATCACCTGAAGTGTCATAATATTCAAGGCTATGAACCAAGAGCTGGAAAATGGGATTGGTGTTGATATGTTGGAGCTGACTTGATGGGCCGAAGGGCCATTTCTATGCTGTATGACTCTGTGATTCTATGACTCAAGGTGAATTGGGTTGCTAACAAGCAATAACCATCGGTAACTCACTGCTGTTTGTGAAAAACAGAAATGGTGACACAATTGTGACATTGACAGATCTACACTGCACTTGCCGCCCGATTCTGCCACACAACCTGCCTCGGCACACATCTCTCAGAAACCTTCTTTTCAGCTCCTTTGCCCATTTAACCTACACCTTATGGACAACTTTCCTTCTAGTGAGATCTAGGTAATAAGTGACCAGTTACCCTGACAGTAAATGTTATACCATACACACAATCATCAGCAATCCACCCTCTAATTATTGTAGGCTATGCCATACATTATGTGCTCTTCCCTCTTAATAGCATGATATGATGAGAACAATCTGTTCAGGTTAGTAGCGTCTACAATACTCTTCAGGCACAAAAAAAAAGCTACAACAAGAGAGAAGGAAGTGCAAAATGTCTTTATGCATCTCATGCTGTCTAACTTATAACTCTGTGTTCTGCCAAACATTTCTGTATATCTCAAGGTTTTGTTATTTGCAAATATATCTGATTGGTGCTTTATGTGTAAAGTGCCCCAAAATACCAATACTTTTGTTGTTCCTTGTATGTGAATAAATACAGTTTAATCAAAAATAATAGTAGGAGTTTCTTGCTTATTTACTTGTTTGAACTCAAATAACTCACACCCTGCATTATTTTCTTTGCATTGCCATTGATCCATATTGTTGGAAATAAATGAATAAATTCAAATATTAATCATACTTGAAGCATACAAAGAAGAAAATAAATCATGTAAATTTTGTTGACCATAGTCAATTATCTGTACAGTTGCCCCTGGTTACTGGATAGATACATTTGGATTTATATGCAGGAATGCAATGGATTTCAGAGAGAGAGAGAGAAATTTTATACAAGTACTCCACAAAGTCACTGAGTTACCAATGCCTAACACCAAACCAGTTCAGATAAAAAAAACATGCTGAATGTGAAAGACTGGAAAACTTACAGTAAGTGCTGGTAAAAGTAAGTAGGGTATCATTGTTGGTTAAAAATATAGAAACGTTTTGGATTTTGATAAAAGACATAAGGAAAGTAATAAAAATGGAGAATGCTGGAGAAACTCATTTGGTCTTGCAGCATCTGTGGGGAGAATAACACAGTTAACTTATTGAGTCTGATATGGCTCTTCTTCCAAACCTGCTGAGTTTTTCTTTGTATTTCAGGTTCTCAGTATCAGCAGTATTTTCCTTTTATTTAAGGAAAGTAATGCCCAGATTAGTTTTAAATATGAGTTTGAAAAGAGGGTCATGGATATAAAGTCATTGATTTAAAAGGCTAAGTGTGTAATTTTATTGTTTTATTTATTATGTGTATAAGTTTCCAAGTTAACATGGTAGTAACACAATGATTCAATTGCTCCTGACTGGTACCTTGGACTGTATTCTGGTGTAAAGAAATGACGTTGATGAAACAAAATTTTAATACTAAGAGAATTTGATGGCAGCAGCATATTTCACCACTGTAATTTTCTAATTGACAAGTGCTGAAAGCTTAACTCATCGACAGCCTTATTTGATTGCACGCTTGATAATATTTGATGGGACATCTATTTAATTCTGATAACTTGCTGCAAGTGAGATTTAGTCAATATTTATTATCAACATAATTGCGCTGACAAAAACATTGTCGTACCACTTGCAACTGATTTGTTGTGCTCGGTTTCAGGAAGGGGGGGTGGTGGTGGTGGGCGGGATGGTGTGGCCGGATAAGTGAATGGTCTGAAAGTTTTAATGTTGAGGTTGCTTTACTTCCACCTGATCGGACGATATCAGATAAGTGAACATTGCAATCGCAATGGACAAAGAGATATACAGTAAGCATCACATGCATGAGCAAATTTGTGAAGGTGGACACACAAATGGAGCACCTTGCCGTAGTCTGGATGACCAGCCTATCTTTATACTTTGTCTGATTGTTCAACTCAAGGAAAACTGTGAAAAGTAGTCATTTGCAAAGTTTAATATTCATGAGCTAAATCATTTAACATGTCTACTCTTGTCACCTGAAGAAAGTTTAGGTCTCCGTCTCATCATTCTTTTCAAAGAATTGATCCTTACATGGTAAGAAATGGTATAAGATTTACTAATCTTCACACAACTAGAATAATATTGGATATTCTTGAACATGATCATAATTTACCCTTTTTAAGAAGAACACTGATTTTCTTCAGAGCATCAGAGTTAGCACAATAAGATTCCATTGATATAAAACAGGGTACATTGGTCTTAATCTTGGATTCATGGACTCTTACTGCCCAGAAAGACCATTCAGTCCACGGTGCTAGCAATGAGTTTTTGATTGAGCTACCCAATCAGTTCTACTCTACTTTTTCTCATCAGTCCTGCAGGTTGTCAATTTCTAAGGAAGTATTTCACAAATTATTTGCATAATAGATCAGAGCCAAAAAACACCAAAGTTACACCAAAGTGATGTGAGATCGCTTCAGCATTATCATTTTGACTTGGGACTCGTCATTTGTACAATTATTGCGACCATTTTACAGCATCACAATGTATTCCTCATGCACTCAAATGCAAAAAAGCAGTGTTCTACAGCTGATGATCTGCTGAAATGAACAAAAACCAACCATAAGTCTGCCTCTTCCTACTCCTAACAAACACGTAAAGAGGCCAATAAGTTAATTATGCTTTCAAACAGCTTAATAGCATTTGTTCCCAATGACTAACGTACAATGAAATACATTTAATAATCCAATTTGTGCATTACTTACAGAACAGACCTAACATCTGCTGTTTACAAAATGTAACAGCAAAATGAACAGGTGGCATTTTCAGTTCTTCATTGCTAAGTCATTTAGAAAGCATATTAGCTTCAGCTTAAAGTGACAGTCTGCATTCATTATTATAGAGCACAGAAGGAGATCATTCAGCCAATCATGCTTGTGCCAGCTCTTTGAAAGAGATATCCAATTCATTCCTCTCTCCTGTACTTTCTCATAACCCTGGAACCCTATCCATTTTAAACCTGATTCCAATGCTGTTTTGAAAATGTTCTGACTGAATTTGCTTTCTCAGGTCGTGCATCCCAGACTATATCAGCCTGCTGCATAAAAAAATCCCCTCATCTTCATCTGGTTCTTTTATCAATAATCTTAAATTTGTATCCTTTGTTTTTCAGAGCCTCCTACCAAAAAAAATCCTTCTGCTTTTCAAACATTGTCACAGTGCACATTTAAGTCTGAGTGCAGAGTACACAGTACGAAAGGTCTATTTTTGTCACCCTGAATGACTGAGTTGATACAGACTGCATGTGATGAAGTCAAATTAAAAGATGTCAGGCTTAGGTTGAAGGGCTGTACTGATTTTGTTGATTGTAACCGTATTCAGTATGTGTGTTGAAACATCAGTAGTCTTGAGTTATAGGGGATGAAGTGAAACAGGGTCTCACTTCGAAGCATTGTCCAGACACCTGTACTGGAAAGTGTTTTTGAGCTGGATTGGATTAAATGTTTGAAACCAAGACGGTAACTGATGGAGAAACTCAACTGCCCTGGCAGCATCGGTGGAGAGAAAGCAAAGTCAATGTTTTGAGCCCAGTGACCCTTCTTCAGAACAGCCTCTCCCTGGCATTTTGTATTCACTCAGCCTGTTTATTGACAACTGTCAAACTGACATTGGCTGCCCTAATTTCTCTAAACCCCACCCATTCAAACTTAGCTCCCTCTAAACTGACTGAACTCTTCCTTGCAGACCCAACCCTGACTTTTACTCTCGCCTGCCAAAGAAGATGATGCTGTTGTTGTCTGGCACACTGACCTCTACATTGCGGAGGCTAAGCACCGTTAGATACATCCTCCTATCTCTCCCTGCACCATGACCCCACCATCGAATATCAGGTTGTTGTGTCCATGACAGCCACTAATCTCATTTCAAGTGCCTCCAAATCATACTTCCCCATCCACACTGGATATGAATCAATAAAATATCTGGAATTAATAATCTACTGATGATCATGAATCCATTGTCGATTGTCGGAAAAACCCATCTGGTTCACTATTGTCCTTTACGGAGGGAAACTGCCATCCATACCTGGTCTGGCCTGCCTGTGACTCCAGTCCCACAGCAATGTGGTTGACTCTTAACTGCCCTCTGGGCAATTAGGGATGGGCAATAAATACTAGTCAGTGACCGCCTCATCCCATTAATGAATAAAAAAAATCCTATAGAGTCCCCTGCTATCTTCTTCCCAAAATTTACAAACTCGACTCCTCAGGCAGACCCATTGTCTCCACCTCTTCCTACGCCACAGAACTTATTTTGTCTTGTCTTAACTCAACTATTTTCACCTTTGTCCAGTCCCTTCCCATTTACATCCACGATTCATCTGATGCTTCACAACACTTTGAGAATTTCCGTTTCAGGATTACCTAACTGCCTCCGCTTCATTAATTCCTTTACACGTCCATTCCCCTTTCAGGGCTTCTTCCTGGAAAAAAAGCCCGAACCATCCCCATCCACCACCACCACCACCCTCCGTTTGGCCAAGCCCATAACCCAAGAAAAGAAAAATGTATCTTAGGAATATGCAGTGATGGCAGGGATATTAACCCAAAGGTGTCAAAAACAAGGGATTGAAGAAACTACATAACTTTCCATCTATCGACTAAATGATAAGCAATTAAGACCACAACTCGTATCATTTCCCAATACATCTGGCTGGCAAGTAAAGTTTACTGCAAGTGGTATACAATCATCAAAAGATAAACTTGATACTTGGATGTCTGAACCTGAGTGTGAAAGACTGTAGTTTAGACAAGACCACAAAGGATAATCTGCAACTATGGGAGCCACAATCCCAACAGGAACTCAAACTACCAGGAGAGACAAAAATCAAACATTTGTGGGAGGGAATTTCTTTTCTCTCATTCCACTACCACATGTTCAAGTTTTCATAGAATCCTACAGGGTGGAAGCAGGCCATTCAGCCCATCGAGCCTCCAAAGAGCAGCCACCCAAACACATATTCCGACACTATCCATGTATTTCCAATGTCTAATCCGCCTAATTTACACGTCCTTGAACACTATGAGTAATTTAGCATGGCCAATCCACATAACCTGCACATCTTTTGACTGTGAGAGGAAACTGGAGTACCTGAAGGAAACACAGGGAAAATGTGTAAACTCCACACAGACAGTCACCCAAGGGAATCAAACCTGGACCCATGGCACTGTGAGGCAACAGTGCTAACCACTGAGCCATTGTTCCACCCTCTGACTATTATTTAGTTTCAGCTTCAATTTACCATTTTACCAAGGGAAATCTTCTCAGTTTTGTTGATGACACTCTCACTCTCTCTCTTCTCCCCCCACCTCTCTCTCACTCATAAACACACACACACACACACACACACACACACACTCTCTCTCTCTCTCTCTCTCTCCTCCCCCCCCACACACACATACACTTTCACACTCACTCTTTCTCTCGCTTCCTCACATGTACACACGTACACACACATGCACATATACTTATGTACATATACACACATACACACACATGTGTATATATGGGGTGAATTTGTATTTGCAGAGACATTCTATTTTGGTCAAAAAGCACACAATTTATAGAAGTCAGTCAATGTGGCATCTTATAAATTCCTACTTTAGAAATAAAACCAGTTTGACTCCAAACCAAAAGACAAACAGATTCTAAACAAGGTCTCACACCTAACATGCATTATCTGACCTAAAATATCATCTCTTCTTTACACTGATAAAACCTTCAGGGCAGTGACTTGAGAGGCATTTGGGAATTTACATATACATATTTATCAATTAAAACCTTCTAAGTGATTAAAGATTTAACAGTATCTTAGGTTTGCTTAATACATCCTCATCAGTAGTGGGACCCTTTGAACTTTTACTTATAAATTCTGTGTCTGATACCTCCACACTTACACCTGAAGAAGGACTGAGGCTCCGAAAGCTTGTGATTTCAAATAAACCTGTTGGACTATAACTTGGTGTCATGTGATTTCTGACTTGGATATGACTGGTAGTAGTCAGCTCCTTCCTGCAGTGCAATAGTTAGTTATGGATCAAAAACCTGCATTATTTAAATGTTGAAGGAGAAAAGTGCTAATCCCTCTAAAAATAGTTTCCACCAGAATCCAGAACTAGCTGACAACATCAGAAATGTCAAGGATGCTAATTGATTGGCCCCGGTTCAAATCTTCAGGTACATATAAGGTGCGTCAGTTGATAGATAAAATGAATGTCAGTTGGATTAGTCATCCTGGTCTCGTAGTCACAGCATCGCACCATGCAGGAACAGGTTTGATTTATCTGTATGTACTTAAGCAAGCCTGAAGGAGTTTGTTCACATGTATAAAACAGGAGCACAAAAATTACTGAGAGAAACCTCACATGTTCAGTATGAATAACTTTAACCCTGGTGGTGCCAGCTTTATTGATGCAGATCCCCTCATGACTACGTGAGCCAATTCAATGACTAATTTAGCCCTCAATGCCCCAGTTTGACTCCAAGTCTGGACTGAGTTCGACATAAAGGTGCTTCTGCAACACAGGATAAATGATGGCTCCTGCTTCTGATCACTAAACAGCAATCTGCGCTGCAATTATACTGAGAAGAGGACGATGTTTGGCAATGAAGCCCACTAAATAATCTTTGCATGCTCACTGTAAAGAATAATTCCCATTTCAGCAAGAAAAAGGCGTGTAAGTGAAGCCCATAGAACAGTATGCCCATCAAGATCTACTATTGCTGTTTGGTCTCTGCGCTGGCTCTGCATTGTCAGACTTTTTTCTACTGATGATATTTTCCCCCAGTAAAATGTACGGATGAACAAACCAGTTATCTTTGTCCCTCATTATAAACTCATTACCATTGATACTGATTCTATTTTTATTCATGGTCACCGGCCCATACTGAACCACACAGGTCAGAACCACGGTATCCTAGCTATCCTTGAGATGAGCGTGACCTTATGTACTTTCTACTTCAAAGATTGCTCATTTCTACCTCTGCAACTAATACAATTTTCTTTCATGTCTTTGAGGCCTCCAAACTAAGCGTTGCCAATGCTCTCACTTTCTGTAAAACTTTGTTCAGTTAAAAGCTTACTCATCTATGATATCACCTTCCTGCCCTCACTGGTTTCTGGTCCTATTGAAAGGAATTATAAAGGCTGTATTCTCAATTTTGTAATACTATGGCTTCTTGTCTATGTTTCTCTGATATGCAATAGACCTAGAGACACCCCTGCCAAACTTATTTTCTCTTCATGCGGATTCCACCCTTCTTTCCATCTTGCCCACCTCCACAATTAGCAGCCATGCCTTCATCCTCCTCAGACCCATAATTTGGAAATCTTTTCCTAAATCCTCCACTTCCCTCTATTCATTTCAAACCTTCTTTAACATCCAGCTCTTAATCAAGCTCTTGGCCATGCTTGATAATATCACCTTCTTCAGTTAGTTCATTTACATTTCTGTGAACTGCAGTGGAACTGCTTTCAATGTCAGCTGGTATGATATTTTATAAATAAGTGCTTTAATAAATACTGAAAAGCATTACTTTTGTTTGGAAGGTCTTTTTCTTTTCTTTCATGGGAATTAGGCATCACTGGAAATGCATTTGTTGCCATGATGTGGAGGTGCCTGTGTTAGACTGGGAAGGACAAGGTCAGAAATCACAC
>JAHRHZ010000069.1:6330827-6388120 GCA_024137785.1 Ginglymostoma cirratum | reverse complement strand
GCAGCTATTTGAACCCATGCCTTCAGAGCATTAGCTTGGACTTCTGGATTACTAAACTAGTTTCATTACCGCTACAGTACCAGAACTTAGTGTTGAGAAGGGGAGCTGGGGAGGATTTTAATAGCTTACATTGGAGCAGATATTTCTCCATTGCCACAGGCCTCAGGACATAGAGTGAAATTGAATTGGCAAAGTTAGACTTTGGAGGAAGAAATTCATTTTCAGTGAGGACAAACATTAGAAACAAACAGCTATGCAGAAACAGTAAAGAAAACGGTGTGATTTTTATTGAAAAATGTGAGAAATGATGATTTTTTTGGCATTAATTATAGAGCCATTTGATCCATCAAGCCTGCAGCAACCCTCCAACAAACTTTCCACCCAGACCCACCTCCTTAACCCCATCACCTTGGCTAATCCACCAAACCTGCACATTCGGTGACACTAGGAGGCATTTTAGCATGGCCAATCCACCTAACCTACACATCTTTGGACTATGGGAGCAAACACACACTAAGACGGGGAGAATTGGCGAACTCCACACGGATAGTCACCCAATTAAACTTAGGTCCCTGATGCTGTGAAACAGTAGTGTTAGCCACAGCCATAGTGCCCAAATTATTGATCATATATCACTAAATCCATCACTAAAGAGACCTGTTGCTGGATAGAACTAACCATTTTGTTTATTTTTGCTTCTTTCATAGGATATGGCTTCAACCTCTGGGCCATCGTTTATCGCCCTTTGCTAGTTGCCTACCTGAACAGCTGCAGTCCATTTGATGTAGGTAGACCACAATGCTGTTAGCGAGGGAGTTCCCGAATTCTGTCACAGTGACACTGAAAGAACAGTGACATATTTCCAAATCCAATGGCTTAGTGAGAGGAATTGGCAAATGGTGGTGTTCCAATCCGTCTGCTGGCTTTATCCTTTTAGATGGTAGTGGTCATGTATTTGGAAGGAGCTACTTAAGGAGCCTTGGTGAATCTCTTATGAGTAGTATGCACTGCTGCTACTGTGCGTCGATGCCAGAGGGACTGAATTTACATGGGTGCACTGCCAATCAAGCGGGCTGCATTGTCCTGAATGGCACCAAACTTCTGTAGAGTTGTTGGAGCTGCACTCATCCAATCAAGTGAGAATATTCCATCACACTCCTGACAACAATTAACAATGGTTTGATGGTCACTATCGCTGGGAATGATTGTATAATTTTATAATTATTATTCTGAAGTTAAATTCCACCCGCAGCTATTTGAACCCATGCCTTCAGAGCATTAGCTTGGACTTCTGGTTTACTAAACTAGTTTCATTGCCGCTACAGCACCAGACCTTAGTGTTGTGGAGGAGAGCTGGGGAGGATTTTAATAGCCTACATTGGAGCAGATATTTCTTCATTGCTGTAGACCTCAGGACATAGAGTGAAATTGAGTTGGCAAAGTTAGACAGAACCCAACTGCTTTTCTCCCATTTAAATAAATAGTTTAGCGATCAGATGAGCTGCATTATGTATGTGCAGTGCCCTACTGGATATAACCCAGCCAATTATTTACAGCAAAGGGAAGCTGTGTAATATCTCCCAATATCCTGCATGGACTGGTCCTAGTGCTTCGGCTCAGCTGGAAAGTGAAACAGCACTGTCATTCAAAAAAAAAATCATATGTACTCTATGCTAAATATGGTTTATCCCAAAAAATGTATTATTTATAAAATGTCACATCTGGTAGGTTCTAAGTATTGTTCATATCTTTATCATAAATATTAAATCTAAGGAAGGAATACAGGAAATACATTTGACATAAATATACTTCTGTGCCATTCAGTTTTACTGCAGGCTCTCCCTTGTTTGTCTAGTATTTTATTGTTGGAGAAGTTATAATTTCATTGCTTTCTTTGTGATTTTTTCTTCATAAATCGACAACCTGTCCTAGACTTCCCACATAAATGCAATAGTCAAGAAGGCACAACAACACCTCTTCTTCCTCAGGCAGCTCAGGAAATTTGGCATGTCCATAAGGTCCCTCACCACCTTCTATAGATGCACCATTGAAAGCGTACTGTCCGGGTACATAACAGCCTGGTATGGTAACTGCCGTGCCCAGGACCGTAAGAAACTACAGAAGGTGGTGTGCACAGCCCAGACCATCACGGAAGCCAACCTTTCATCCACGGACTCTACTTACATGGCTCGCTGCTGCGGAAAGGCAGCCAACATTATCAAAGGCCCATTGCACCCTGGTAATGATCTCCTACAACCTCTTCCATCAGGCAGAAGACACAGAAGCCTGAACACATGCACAAGCAGGTTCAGAAACAGCTTATTTATGGCCATTATCAGACTGTTGAATGGACTCTGTAGCCTCAAATAATGTAATCTGCAATGTAACCTGTATGCCTCTAAGTCCTTTTGATCTGTACATTGTTTGCCTGCTGTGATCTGCCTGCAGCGCTCATAAACAAAGCTTTTCATTGTATTTCAGTGCACGTGACAATAAAAATCAGCCAATAAAACCAAACAATACTTTGGGTGTTAAATATTTTATTCCTGTGGTTGTCTTTCTTGCCAATCATTTATTATATTACAAACGTCCAGGCTGCAAACTAGCTCTCTTGATTTTTCACTACAGGGCTGCGCTGCAGTCTCAATAGAGACCGGTGACTTTTTTAAAAATAAATCTAAAGTCTCATGTACTAAAATAGTTAAGCCTCAAGATTGCATAGTTTAAAACAGAAGAATCATTACTACAACAGATTCAAACCAAGAAAACTCTAAATACTGTCTGAGTTAACTTCCAATACTCTCACATGCAGAATCAACACAAGTTATACATGAATTAACAGCCAAATTACAATTGGTATCTACATTAGATATACATCTTCTAAGCGATGTTCTTAGCTCAAATGATGGATCCCATTGAGAGAAATCTTACAAACTGGTTCAGCAGTCCATACAGCATACGGGTCATCAAACTCAGTCACAAAGTCCTTCAAAGCTCTGTCTTCCTCACAAAGAATTTCATCTCCTCACCTTCTTGGAGGTACCATGCTCCCAGCCAACATACAACTAACCAGAGTAGAGCAGAATGGTCTCCAACACAAATGTCACATGTTTGCAGAACCCTTCAACTCAGTTTGGGTGCCCAGCATCTACCAATTTTATCTTCACATTATGGAAACAGCTAGAGCAACTTATTGTCAGCTTCTGGATCCAGACTCCATCTTTTTCAGCTTGCCTGTACTGTACCATTGGACTCATAAATTGCTATACCCACTTGGATGGCTTGCATATTTCTCCACATTCCACATTGGTGTCATGAACATTCCAATTTCTATCTTTGGGATCCATATCCTTTGGAATTATAATTGAGGATGGAACCAAGTTAGTTGTCTGAACAGACAGTTCCCATTCTTTCTTTGTCACCCTAAACTCCTTAGAGCTAGATCTGTGAAGGTCCTTGAGGTGGAGTGCAGAGATAGGCTTTCCTGTTCCAAAGTAAATAAACTTCACTCTCTTTCTTGAGGCGCGCCTATAAAAACAGAATGAGAATGCATGTTAGAATACTGGCTGTGAGCCATACTTTCAAGGAAGACCAACACTGTCATGATTAATGTTCCTTCTGTATGACGTTGAGCAACTATGAGGAAAACAAGAAGAGTGCTAAAGAAAGGTAGAGTGAGAGAGAGAGAGAGAGAGAGAAAGTGAGACATAGATGAAGAGAGCCATAGAGAAACAGATAGAGAGTGACTCATAGAAAGACAGACATAACAGAAAGAAAGATGGGAAGAAACCTGGACTTTCCTCTCTTGTCAAGTTGTAGGCGTAAAGAAATTTCCTGGCTCAGTGCACCCACCTCAGAACAAAATAGGGGAAGTGATGGCCTAGAGGTAACGTAATGTTCTTGGGTCCCAGGTTCAAATCCCAACATGGCAGATGGATCTCCCCACCTCCGACCTCATCCCAAAACCAGCCCAGCTCGTCCCCGCCTCCTAGACTTGTCTGTCTTTTCTCCCACTTATCCGGTCCTCCCACCTCACTGACCAACCCACACCCCCACCTCCTACCTATCAGCCTCATCGCCGCCTCCTTGACCTGTCTCCCCTTGACTGACCAACCCCCATCCTAACTCCCTACCTACACTCACCTTTCCTAACTCCATCTCCGCCTCCTTGACCAGCCTGTCTCCTCTCCAACTATCTGCTCCTTTATCTACCTTCCATCCGCCTCCCCCACCTCTCTATTTATTTTAGAATCCCCTTCCCCTCCCCCATTTCTGAAGAAGGGTCTAGGCCCGAAACGTCAGCTTTCCTGCTCCTCTGATGCTGCTTGGCCTGCTGTGTTCATCCAGCTCCACACCATGTCATCTCAGATTCTCCAGCATCGGCAGTTCCTACTATGTCTATGGCAGATAGTGGAATTTGTATCTAGTCAAAATCTAGAATCAAAAGTCTAATCATGACCATGATCAATAAGCACCACGTTGTTTGTTGTGAAAACCCATTTTGCTCACTAATGCCCTTTAGGGAGGGAAATTGCTGGCTTCCATGTGCCTCCAGATCCATCACAATGTGATTAACTCTGAAGCGACCTAGTAAGCCATTCAGTTGCATCAAATGCTCAAAATTAAAGCGGAAGAATGAAACCAGACAGACTAGCAAAACCAACCAAAGCAGTAAATGCACCAAATGGAATGTAGCAGTTCAGGACAACAGCTCCCTACCACCTTCTTAAGGGTATCTAAATGCTGGCACAGCCAGTGACGTCCATGAGTGAATGGAAAAAAATTGCTTGCTCAGACCTGATTTTCTTTCTAGCGAGTGAAGACAACCAGGAATTTGCCCAGCGGCCAGGTGTGGAAGTGTGCTGGTTTAAAACACCTACCTGGTGCCCTTAGGCTTCATTTTAGTTATAGCCCTACCTTGTACTCACTCTAAAACACTCATCCCTGCTACCTCATGTTTCACAGCCATCCACTCCCTCTCCCTTCCCACACACTCTCACCCCCAAATCCCTCATTATCTCAACACAAATAACACAAATTAGGCTATCCATTAGTATTGAAACTCCTACTGACCCCCACAGAAAACACTACATAATAGTCAGATGAATATTTGATATATTCTGTCAATTACACAATGTCTATTTCTTCAAGATAAAATGCTTGCACTTTTTGCTATTTATAATTTAAATAGTCTGGGTTATTAATACTTCTTGACCTGTAGTGAAAGGAGGTTTTGTTAAAAAAAAGAATAAATGAATAAACTACGTTAAGAAAGGAAGTATAAAAGATACTTTTCTTTTACAAGCAAAAGAATATTTTTCTTTTAAATAATTGCTGCAGCCCTTTAAAGTAATTGCATTAATGCTATAGAGTATGTCCAAATATCAACTGAAGCTGGAAGCTTGCCTAAAGTACATTGATAATTTTCAATTTGAGGTTACATCTTCTTAGAAAAAGCATCTATATGGCTTGGTGAACCATGTTACTGCCAATGCAACAGCAATATTGGGAGACCAGTCTTCAGATATTGAAGGGACAAATTGCTGTTTCGGACAAATACGGTTCAGGCTAAACAAACTGTCTTTGGCTTGAAGATTTTATCAGCTTGGTCCGCATCTATTAAGTTCACAGCCAGAAGTGAAAATGAAAAATCACCATCCAAAGTACCTTAAATATTTCTCACCAGCTTTAATTTTATTTTTCCGTGCTTGAGTGATTTTACGAATCTAAGATAAAGCTTTTTTTACATTATGTGGAACTCTCAGATTGTGTGGACTGGGAAAATACACAATTAAGCATAAGTAACTGAATTTTACCATTATCACACTACAGTCTACACTGTTAAACTTCAATTAAGTGTATAGCCCATGAATAAAGATGCAATTGTTAGTAAATTAATTCAAAAGCAATACTCATATATCAAATAATACATTACTATTACTTATTAATACAAATGGCCAATGCTACATTCACTACACGACACCAAAAAAAACAGAATACTGAGCCAAGTGCACCTCTAATATTCCATCAGCATTCACAAAAAGAATTGGGTAGAGCTTCCACTCTGAGTACGATTGGTAATTGTGGTTAAAATTTTAACCAAAGCTTTTTATGCCTGTTTTGAAGATCATTTGTTTATGACTAAATACAAAATCTGTTATGGAGCAGTGCAGTACAGCAGATTTTTAAAACAAAATTCTTTCAAATACAATCCTGCTTCAGAAAACATCCTATGATATATTAAAGTCTGATAGAAATTCCTGAAAATAGTATGAAAAATAAAGTAAACTTTTTTTTTGTCAGTGTCAATCCACCAGCTGTGAGTGAAGCCACTAAGAAATAATTTTAAGAAATACATAGAAGTACTTTCTGGTGAGATTGGGATATAGTATAGATTTTCCTGGTAAACACAAAGAAAACAAAAGCTATCGAGTCATGACAATGAGTGCCTTTGCATCCAGCTTCATTCCTGGACCCCACTTTGACAGGCTGCAAAAGAATATGCCAATTAGCAAAAAAATCCTAATTATTCACCTTCCGATTAATAGGCAGGGATTAAACCATTGGGAAAAAATGTAGAATGTTGTATTGTACTGAAGGCAATTTGCAATCTTTTACAGAGGTTATTGATCAGGACTTTGTCATGTTAGGAATGTGTCCTTTGCATGGGGGCTTAACGGAATCAAGTGTCCTTCAGACACTTTGGTGTGCACTATAGAGCCTTCCCCAGATTTGTGGTGCCCCAAGTGTCAGATGACAGCTTGCCTTGAACTGCTGGCTAGTCAGAGGGCGGCAACTGTGACAACAATCCACTTCTGCACTGGCTAAAGGTACAGGATCATTGTTGAAACTCAGGCCGTGGATGAACAAAGGCAGGATGGGGGGTGCGGTGGCCATAGATTGGGGATTAGGTGGGGAGGTGCATGAAGGATTTTAGGGCACGTGTGAGAGGATTTTCAGCAACAAAGCCTTTATCCACTACCAGGTTCCTCAATTGGACACAGTGTTTGACCACCACTGACAAACCTGATGTGTCTGAGAGGAAGTCTTCCAAAGGTGTCAGAAAACCATGCAACTTCCTGTTATTTACTGAACCACCAGTAAATTGCAGTGGGCTCAGGTTCAAAGGGAGTCACTTGTCTCTGAATGAGTCCAACTGATGCCCCACCACCAGTGGCAGAGAATCCTGCATTAGCTCTTCTGCTTTAACTGAGGTTTTGCCTCTGGCTGGGTGACTGTCACTGGCTCCCTCCCACATTGAAATCAGCCCAGCCACGACGTTGAGTTGCATTTTATCGAGTCTACTGTGATTGTAGGCAGCACTCTAGCAGACTGTGATAGAGCATTACAACATTAATGGAACGGAATATCAAATCGGGCATAAAACAGGCAACGAATATGATGGCATCCGTTTCAAAGTATTTGCCCGATTAAAATGTGACTCCAAAGCGTGTACCTATTCCAGCCCTCCAATGGTATATTCATGGTCCTGTGTAAAACCCCATTACTCAGTGTGATTATCTGCTATGCTGAGAATCTATCCCTAGGCCCTAACACTTGCATTCCATTCTTTATTAATATTCGTATCAATAAATGTTTTGTTATTATTGTTGAAAATATCACATTATGTTATTTCCTTTGTATTTGACAAGTAGGTTTTTCTCATGATTTGCATATTTTTATGGTTTGTTGGAAAAGTTAATGCATCTTCCATTGTAACCATTTGATTAGCATAACTGTTATTGCTCTGTCCATTAAATTTAATCATTATTATCAACCATTGATTGAAATAACAAACACAGGAAGGACACATTCACATGAGTATTAAAATAAGCTCCATCCTTCTAAACTTTATAAAACAATGGCCTTTACTTTTCATATTATTTCTGCAATAATTTCCTGGACAATTGAATAGATCACTTTTGGATACATTCCAAATGTTGGAATGTGTGCTGGTGAGTTTTTGTTTTAATGGGATTAAGTTTATAAATGAAGCGACTTAAATTCGACCAAGATAACAAGGTGTGGAGCTGGATGAACACAGCAGGCCAGGCAGCATCAGAGGAGCAGGAAAGCTGGCGTTTCGGGTCTGGACTTGCTGTGTTCATCCAGCTCCACACCTTGTTATCTCAGACTCCAGCATCGGCAGTTCCTACTATGTCTTAAATTCGACCGAGATGTCTCAATTACCAACTTTCTACTGTTTTGTGACTTATGCAACTGACGATAGTTGAAATTGCCAACTACTTAGCTCAGCATCAATGAAACAGAAATGACATTATTGACTGCAGAACTAGTGGAAATACAATCAGTGGAATTGTACCAGGCTCTGGGTGATGTGGGCAATGACAAAATAAGAGGCAGGATTGGGCAAGTCGTCTGGCAAAGCTCATCTCAACATCAAAATCACCTCACCACACCTTGAACAGTTTTCTCAAGAGTCATGGCGAGATTCTCACTAGTGAGTGATGGTGAGTTTCTAATTAACACTCAATATTTGATGGTCAGCATCTTATCAGATCACCAACATGTTCCGATCTCCATATAAACTAGCCATCAGGAAATTTTGACATGGGAACCAGAGTGGGTTCTGGTTAGGAGCCAATGTTTCAGGCACATTCCATGGGCACTGGCCACACACACCCATATCCATTTTCAGTGCCAGTGCTTATAAGCACTTGTGGCACATATCTGACCCACTTACTGGACCCTTCTATATTTCAGTGCTGCACCTCAGGCTGCAGCAGCAACTCTCATTGTAATGCTGCACTCTCAGGGACACACACCCAGCTCATGGACTGGATCCGGCTGCATCTTTGGCTTTTCAGCTGCTGTCATGGCACTCATTCCCTCTGAACCAACCTGGATGCCCACAGGCTCTCTGCTGTCTTTGCCTTGTCTTGCTTTTTTTGCACTTTGCCCTCTCACCCAAAGATACCAAGCTCATATTACTACTAGTGTCTTGTTGGGACATTTAGAGCAAAAACAAAGCCCAGGAATCTTGCCAGCACTGTCAACAAGCCTCATTCATGTCGTTGCTCAGGGATCCAGGCATAGTGAGCTGGAGACAGTCTCCAATACCAGTCCAGACCCCGCTTGGGCAGTCAGAGCAAAGATTCTCTGCCCACAGCCAGGTGAGGAACCAAGTGAGAGTCAGCCCGCGACCCATCTTGACTCTTTCTGCCCTATTGTGGATGTTTTTTGTCCTGGAATGAGAGGGAGAGAGGCAGCTGTGGCAGAAGATGAATGTGGATGATGCGGTAATTACTGTCAGGTGTGTGTGGGGAGGTATCGGGACCGAGTGAGTAGGCCACATAGGGAGGATGCAGGGTTGTCGGATCGCAGGTTGAAGGTGAGTGAGGAAGATGTAGCTATCCAGCAATAGTGAGAGTGGCAGAGCACGAGCCTCAATGGCAGGTGGACGCTGTAGCAGAGATAGACAGTGTGTGAAGTAAAAGGGTGGAGAATGTCATTGATGGTATAGGGATGGCCATTCCTCCAGATGACTACTCTAAACTGGGTGGCAGCCTTGTACCTGACTGGCGTGGTCTGGTGCCATGCTCTTCCCTATTCACCCCAACTGACCCTGGATACCTACCTCTGCACCATTCCATGCAGTAGGAGCTCTGGGTCCCTGCCCACACAGCAAGGCTCTGATTTCCACCATGCCCATCATTCCCAAGTCAAATATCAAGCGCGGTGCAGGGCAGCTCCGGACTGGAAGCACTGGTCGGGGTGTACAATGGGACATAAAGACAGCACCAAAGCCAGTTGGTTCCAGTGAGGGGTGAGTCACTCTGGGAACGGAGCATGGTGATAAGGGGCAGAAATCGGGTGCAATTCTCACTGTGAAGGCTGAAACGCCATTTAATGCAGTGAATTTGATAAGATACAACACAAAAACCTGCTTGGCGTCGTGACGGGGATCACTCCAAGTGCGAGTTGCATTGACAGGATCAGAATGGTATTCCAGCATATCACCTAGGAAGTCATGTTCAATATCAGTTAAACAACTGGGAAAGAGTCAGGGAGATTCAGTTGACAAAATGCAGCGAATGTACAAAGTAAGGAAATGATGATAATTCCCTTTTAAACATAAGGCCCATTATGAATGATATCGCTTTAAAATCAAGCACTGAACAACCTCTGCATCTGCTGTCTTAAAAATTAAACCACTTGTCAAACAAGTGTCTCTCTAAATAGCCAGTAAGAAGCTATGACATTCCATCTGAATCATACAACATAGTGGTGACCATTCAGCCCATTTTTTAAAATCACTTGTGGGATACAGTTCTCACTGGTTGGGTCAGCATTTATTGCCCATTCCTATGTGTCTTTCAGAAGGAGGTTCTCAGCCTCCTTCTTGGACCGCTGCAGTCCATGTGCTGTAGGTAGTACCACACTGCTGCTACTGAGCATCAGTGGTGGAGGGAGTGAACATTTGTGGATGTGGTGCCAATCAAGCGGGTTGCTTTCTCCTGGATGGTGTCAAGCTTCTTGGGTGTTGCTCGAGCTGCACCTATCCAGGCAAGTGGGCAGTATTCCATCCCACTCCTGACTTGTGTCTTGCAGACTGTAAACAGGCTTTGGAGATTCAGGAGGTGAGTTATCCATTGCAGTGTCCTAGCCCCTGACCACTTTTGTAGCCATTATGTTTGTTAGGCAAGTCCAGTCAAGTTTCTGGTCAAAGGTAACCCCAAGGATGTTGACCGTTGCGGGGTGGGGGAATTCAGTGATGGTAACATCTTTGAATGTGAAGGGGTGGTGGTTAGATTGTCTCTTATTGGGTATAATGATTACATTTGTTTGGCATGAACGTTATTTGCTACTTTTTAGCTCCAGCCTGGAATCAGTCTAGACCTTGTTGCATTTGGACACCAACAGCTTCATTATCTGAGGAACGGCAAATGGCGCTGCACATTGTGCAATCATCAGCGAACGTCCCATCCCGAATTCTGATCTTATGATGGAGGGAAGGTCATTGATGTAGCAGTTGAAGATGGTTGGGTCTTGGCCACTACCCTGAGGAACTCCTGCAGAGAATGACCAGTAGCTAAGATGGCTAACCTCCAGCAACCACAACCATCTTCCTGTGTGTCAGGTATGAGTCCAACCAGTAGAGAGATTTCCCCCGATACACGTTGATTCCAGTTTTGCTAAGTCTTCACGATGCCACACTCGGTCAAGTGCAGCCTTGATGTGAAGGGCTGTCACTCTCACCTCAACTCTGGAATTCAGCTCTTTTGTCCGTGGTTGAACCAAGGCTGTAATGAGGTCAGGAGCTGAGCGGCCCTGGAGGAACCCAAACTGGGCATCACTGAGCAGGTTATTGCTGAGCCAGTGCTGCTTGATAGCGCTGTTGATGGCACCTTCCATCACTTTACTGATGAGTGAGAGTAGGCTGATGGGGCGGTAATTGGCCGGGTTGGATTTGTCTTGCTTTTTGGGCACAGGATGTACCTGGGCAATTTTTCACATTGTCAGGTAAGTGCCAGTGTTGTAGCAACTGTACTTATGTTGTCTCTTTTCTGCAGTTCCATAACATTTTCCTTTGCAAATAGAGATTCATTTCCTTTTCTTTGAAGTCCTATTGCATCAGCTTCAAGCACACTTTCAGGTAGAGCATTGAAAATCGTGACATATTCACCAACAAAAGGCAACTGTCAACACGGCATTATCTCTTATGCAAATTCCTTTTTGGTTACTGACCCTCCTCCCGGTCCATTCCATCAAAAAATTTAACCATTACTGGAAAACGGACAAAGTCTTGAATCTCAAGACTGTAGCTGAAAACACAGCTACGAATTTGAAACATTAAACCTGCATTTATTTTTATTTAACTTAAAAGCACAATAGCATGGGTTCTGAAAGGCTGTACCAGTCTTTACAAGCGCATTCTCATGTGAGGAAGTTTGGAGATTCCACCTCACCATGGACAATCACAAAGTAAAGGCTTATGTTTCTCCATGGGAAGTGAAGGAAGGTAAGATTAAAAGTAATGAATGTTTATCACAAACAACAATAAATTGTTCTGAAATACTGATAAATAAGTTCCAATTATTAATAATCAGTAAAAGGTTTCTTAAATAGTTTTTTAAAAATGCCACTTTGTTTTAGAGATTTTCTAATCAACCTGTTCAGAGATGTTATTACATACTTCAGTCTGAGCAGGTGGGACTTGAACCTGGGCTTCCTGTTTCCACAGATAGAGACACTACCACTGTGCCACAAGAAACCTGAGCTCCACAGGATAGATATGTTTAAATCAACCTGTTCAGAGATGAACGCCTCAAGGGATTCATAAACATAGCCTCCTAAATCAATCTAGGGACACTACCACTCTTTCTCTCTCTTTTCACTTCTGTTTTCTTTTTCCTCTCACCTCTCCTCCTCAGGCAGCATCGGTGATTTCCAGGTTGAAAGCCAGCACGGCCTCCCGGCCTCAGCATAGACTCAAACTCCCGGTCTCAAGGTAAATCCTGGGGCGGTCTGGGCTGCAAGACCTGTTATTCTTAACTCTCTATTTTCCAAATTTATTGCTGGACTTTTTATTTCTTTATTTTTCTGGTTTTCTTCCCCAAGAATTTTCACTTAAGAATCTGTACCTAGGTACCTCGGTACCTAAGATACAGCTGTAAAACATGTAAACTTTGTACTGTACTCACGTGAGTACGTGTGACAATAAAGGTAATTCTATCACTGCATCATAAGAACCAGTAACCCTTTCTGTTTCATACTGATGCATCAATTGCATAAGAACAGCTTGAATACTAGGTAGAAGGTCTGTCCTGATATCAGGACAAATGGAAGGAGACTCAATGAGTGGAAAATCTTCACTCTAGTTCATCTAAGAGACAGAGTGGACCTTTCTATCCCATTCAACTCCAGCACCAGCACAAATTCTTTGCAGATTAGTGCCAGCGCGGAAATTGCAGAGTGCGAGTTTTCCCCAATATGCTCCCCCCGTTCAACAATAATTACTAATGTTTACAGCGTTAATATGTCCACACATGCAGATTAGGTACTAATCGGGACAGATGTGTTTGCGTGAGAGGTGACAGATTGTGAAGCCCTCACCTTTACCTTCACACTTCCATCTGCCAGGATGAGGGGACCAGCTGTGACCATTGTTCCAAGATGGGAAAACAAAACAGCCCACACACCAGCTGCAGTAGAAACAATAATGAGGCAATATTGAAAAGAAAGAAGGTGACAACAAATAACAAAATAAAATTAATGAAGCGCTTCTATTAAAGAAAAGTCAACTGCACAGTTGAGTCAAATCCTCCTCTGAAACTTGTACCCACTGAAGAACATGATCAGTGGTTGTAAAGCCATTTTCAACAGATTTAAGAATAGCTAAATTAGTTGACTTTCTCAATTTTTTTTTCAGTTACCTGTTCAATGATGCAAATGATTGCATTCATAACAATATAAATAGCTGCTAGGCAGAATCCTTACATATAGATTGGAAAAACCTTTAAAATGATTTTCTTACCTTAAAATAAGGATTTCTGAGGTACCTGACATTCAAAAGCAGATTTGTTTTGCAAGTATTTATTTCAATTAGGTCATTACAATGAGGAATGAGGTACTTAATGAGGACTCAACATATAATGGCAAGGCAGTAAGATTGTAATCCCCTCCAGTGGCAATTGGGCACATGGTAATGGTTATGTGATATCCTAAAGGTGTAAGCTTGAATCACACAAGTTTCAGATTTTCAATAAAACATTCCACAAGACACTTCCAAATCACTTCTTCTAACAAATACAAGCAGGTTTCTGATGAGAGGAGGATATGGAAGTGAATTGCTGTGTGATTGCTCCCAATCCAATGGCACAATTTTGGTGAGAACCCGATTAATTTATGCAAAAGGGGTATTTCCAGCAAAATTATGGCAGGGATGGAGTAACTCTGATAAATTCCACAACACCCCAATGAAGGGAGGCTGGTGGTGTTTTTCATCTGTAACTTGGCTGCTTCAAGTTAATGACCAGAGAAACAGTGCAGGGCACAGCACGGGAATCCCATCTGCAACCATTTAGCTCTCATCCCTATCTGAAGTGTAACTGATCCTCCGGGATGTTCACCAGTATTCTGAATGGGATTTTTCTGGAAGAGTTCTTCGCATGGGATTTTATCAGAAATGAGTAATTTGCTTTGTCCATGGCTATTTAGGATGAGCTATCAGCAAATTGGCCTGTGAATGCAGACAACCGACATCAATGGGAGAAAGAACATGTAATTGGAATTAACTAGAACCTGTTGAAGAACTGGCAAAAATATAGTGAACTTAAACTATGATTAAAGCTAGTGCTGGAGGATGGATTTAAAGTAGCCTGAACCAGCAGCATCTTTTCCAAGCCACGTACCATCCTGACGTGGAACTAGACCAGAGTTCCAAAACTGTTGCTGTGTCAAAATCCTGAGACTTTCTTTCTAACAGCACTAGTTCACATAGTCTGCAGTGATACAGCTCACTGCTACTTTCTCCAGGGCGCTTAGGGATGGGCAATAAATGTTGGCCTGACCAGTGGTGCCAACATTGAATGATTGATTCATTCATTGCCACGTGTACTGAAATACAATGAAAAGTTTTGTTCACGAGCAATACAGGCAAATCACAGTAAGCAAAGGATGTACAGATCAAAAAGACCTGGACAGAGGCATACAGGTTACATTGCACAGGGCGTGTGCTAGGCAAGATCAACGTTAGCAAGATCAGCGTTATTGAGGCTAGAGAATCCATTCATCAGTCTGATAACAGCCAGAGAGAGGCTGTTCCTGACCCTGCTCATGCTTGTGTTCAGGTTTCTGCATCCTCTGCCTGATGGAAGATGTTGTAGGAGGTCATTACTGGGGTGCAGCCTTTCTGCAGCAGTGAGCCATGTAAATGGAGTTCATGGATGGAAGGTTGGCTTCTGTGACGGTCTGGGCTGTGCACACCACCTTCTGTAGTTTCTTATGGTCCTGGGCAGAGCAGTTACCATACCAGGTTGTTATGCACCCAGACAGTATGCTTTCAATGGTGCATCTGTAGAAGTTGGTGAGGCACCTTATGGACATGCCAAATTTCCTGAGCCGCATGAGGAAGAAGAGGCATTGTTGTGCCTTCTTGACCATTGCATTTACATGGAAAGCCCAGGATAGATTGTCGGTATTGTCAGTCTGAGGAACTTTATGCACTTCACCCTCTCAACCTCAGCTCCATTGATATAGATGGAGGTGTATTTTCCTCCTTTCTTTCTGAAGTCAACAATTAGTTCTTTAGTTTTGCTGGCTTTGAGAGACAGATTGTTTTCATTGCACCATGTCACCAAGTCCTCTATCTCCCTTCTGTATTTTGATTTGTCGTTGTCAGATATCTGTCCTACTCCTGTGGTTTCATCAGCAAACCAGTAAATGGTGTTCTTTCAGAATTTGGCAGCACAGCCATAGGTGAACAGGGAGTACAGTAAGGGCCTGAGGACGCATCCTTGGGGGGGCTCCAGTGTTGAAGGTTATTGTGGAGGAGGTGCAGTTGTCTATCCTCACTGACTGCGGTCTGTGGGTCAGAAAGCTGAGGATCCAGTTGCAAAGGGCGGAGCTGAGACCAAGGTCACAAGAATTCTGATATCAGCCTGGAGGGGATAATGTTGCTGAAGGTGGAGCTGTAGTCAATGAGCAGGAGTCTGACGTTAAGTCTCTTTGCTTTCCAGATGTTCCAGGGATGAGTGCATGGCTAGGGATATGGAATCCTCTGCAAACCTGTTGCATCAGTAGGCAAACTGTAGGGGATCAAGGCAAGATGGGAGACTGGATTTGATGTGTGCCATGACCAGCCTCTGGAAGCACTTCAATGATTATTGAGATCAGAGGCACTGGGCAGTAGTCATTAAGGCACTTTGCATGTACTTTCTTAGGTACAGGGATGATGGTGGTCTTCTTGAAACAGATGGGGACCTCAGCTTGTAGAGGGGAGAGGTTGGTGATGTCGGTGTATACCTCCACCAGTTGGTCCGCACAGGTTCTGAGTGCTCGGCCGGGGACACCGTCCAGGCCCATCGCTTTCCTTGGGTTAACTCCCAGGAAGACTGGTCTGACGTTTGAAGCAGTGGCGGAGGGAACAGGTACATCTGGGACTGTCGGGACAGGCATGAACGTACCGCTGGCATTCTGCTCAAAATGAGCATACAGAGCATTCAGCGCATCAGGGAGGGATGTGTCTTTATCCACTATCTTGCTCTGCTTCATTTCGTGTCTGGCAATGTCGTTTAGGCCTTGCCATAGGCAGTGGGCCTAATTTGGTCCTGTACTGCCTCTTGGCCTTCGTGATAGCTTTGTGGAGGTCATATCTGGATTTCTGTATTGGACCAGGTCATCCGACTTGAATGCTGCACATCTGGTCTTCAATAGGGAGTGGATTTCCTGGTTCATCCAAGGTTTAAGGTTGGGGAATACTGACTTCTTTGGTACACAGTCGCCCACACATTTGCGAATGAAGTCCATGACTGTGGTGGCGTACTCGTCTAGGATTTCCGCTGAACACTTGAACATGGTCAAGACCCTCAATTCCGAATAGTCCCAGAGACAGTTTTCTGCTGCCTCGGACCAGCACTGTACTTTTTCTCATGAAAGATTCTCCCGTTTCAGCTTCTGCATATAAGCAGGTAGGAGGAACACAGCGCTGTGATCGGATTTTTTGAAGTGTGGGCGAGGGATTGAGTGGTAGGTGTCTTTGATGGTTGTGTAGCAGTGGTCCAGGATGTTCAGTCCCCTGGTGGGGCAGGAGATGTATTGGTGGTATTTTGGCATCACCTGCTTGAGGTTGGTCTGGTTGAAGTAGCCAGCCACAATGAATAGGGCCTCGGGCAATTTTGTGTCTATAATGTTTGTGGTAGTGTTAACCTTGTCTAGGGCATTCTTCTCATCCGCGTGGAGTGGTATGTAGACTGCTGTCAGGATGGCGGAGGTAAACTCTTGTGGTAGGGACAGCATTTTACTGTAAGGTATTCTCGGTCCAGGGAGCAATGGCTGGCCAGGGTCACCACATCCGAGCACCAGATCAGGAAGCATACCCCCCACCCTTCGTCTTATCCAAGGACACTGTGTGGTCCATGCAGTGTATGGAGAACCCATCAGCTTGTAGGGCACAGTCGGGAATGGCAGGGGTGAGTCAAATCTCCATGAAGCAGAGCACACAACAGTTTCTCAGGTCCCTCTAGTAGGTAAGTCTAGATCTAATAAATGAAATAAAAGGTTTTATAAAATATGCAATTGTACTTATGGGAAAAATGTACTGCACTCCAAAAATCATACATCTAATTGTTCTGTGTAAAAACATTAATGTTCTGTTTGTTGGTCATCTGTGTTTTCACTTTGCAGTTCAACGTTACGTTTGAAAACACAAGCCTTCCAAAGCCACTGGTGGCTGCAACAAATGGGAAAGGTTGGTGCTAATCTCGTCCAAAATAAACCGTCAGTTCCTTTGCCATTTGCACAGATTAATCACATTAAATAATCTCAGTTTTAGAAGAGACAACAAGGCCAATGCATTTCAAAGCAACTCCCCTTAACTCACCAAAGCTCACTTGCAGATGTGAGATGGACTTGGTGAAATGAAATGATCAATTTTATGTGTATGTTGCAACTCAGCAGCAGGTAATGGGTTATTTCTGGTTGAACTCCTTCATAAAACAATGATGCTTCTCCACAAGTATCTCTGTCATGTGATCTCTTTTTTCTTAACAGTGGGAGGTATTCCCACACTGTTCTGGACATTTATCCCATCAATCCTACACTACACAGGATATGAGGAGAATATTTCTGCTCTTTTCGAAAAGTACCATTGGATCTTTTGCTTGCACTCGAACAGATGGGAAACTGGGTCTTGGTACAAAGTTTCATCCAAAGATGGCATCAACAATATTGCAACATTTCCTCAGCGCTGCACTGAGGAACTTGGACTGCATTCTCACATCAATGGATGGGATACGAACTTTCTATGCCTGACTCAGAACTTAACAGTCCGAGCACAGCCAAAGTTAATCCCTGAAAAACAATGCAATTATAAAGTCAAGCATTTTCAATCCCAACCACTGCAGTGATAAATCAACAGGAACAAAAAAGTAAAGGACTATTACTTTCAGTATTAAAATACCTGAAGGAGCGTGAAACAAACTCAGTGGCAGTAAAGAAGTATTTTAATGCTGCTTATGCATAAATTATAAGGGCAGATTAATATATCAGTGACATTTTGTGTGTTTGCTTTTGATGGCCATTGATTCGTTTTTCCTTTAGTTATTCCATATTTTCCAATTAAAATGAAAGTAGGCAAACAAACTGTGCTCCCATTTTAATTACAGGGTTTAGCCTTGGTTGGACTAGGATTCTTACTTCTGAACCAGGCATAGAGAGTTCAAATTCCGTCCATTGATGTGAGAATGCAGTCCAAACTGATATCTCAGTCCACTGCTGTTGTACAATTGTTGGCATCTTTGAATGAACTTTAAACCAAGCCCCAATTTTCCATCTCTTTGAGTGCAAGCAAAAGATTTGATAGCACCATTCAAAGAAGAGCAGAAGTATTCTCATATCCTGTGTAGTATAGGATTGAAAGAGTAAAGTCTGGAACAGTATGAGGATACCTCCCACTGTTATGAAATAAAACAGCACATAACAGAGAGATTTTAAGGACAGCATCATTGTAACTGTAGCACAGAAACAAAGTTGCTGGAAAAGCTCAGCAGGTCTGGCAGCATCTGTGAAGGAAACAACAGAGTTAACATTTCGAGTCCGGCGACCCTTCCTCAGTACCCGACCCAAAACGTTAACTCTGTTCTTTTCCTCCACAGATGCTGGCAGATCTGCTGAGCTTTGTCATCAACTCTGTTTTTGTTCCTGATTTACAGCATCTGCAGTTCTTTTGGTTTTTATTGTTACAGTAGAGTTTAGTCATGATTTATAAATCTGTATGTAATTTTTTAATAAATAATGAACGAGTTAAAGGTCAAAACTATTGTAAACTCAATAATCCTAGTTAGGCCAAATAAATAATGTCTATACCTCAACTGACATAACTGAAAGCGATCACCTGGTCAAGACTCCTTAGGCAGCATCTTCCAACCCATCACCACCACCGTATATGTGGACAAGGGCAGCAGATACGTGGTAACACCATTACCTGAAGGTTCTCCTCCGAGCCACTCACCATCCTGATTTGGAAATACATCTCTGTTCCTTCAGTGTCACTGGGTCACAATCCTAGAAATTACTCCCTAACTGCTTGCAGACCTACCGACATCAAATGAGGTTATAAAAGGAGCTAAAATACAGTGAGCATTTTCTTTTGAAGTCTTAATGCACCATTCTTTTAAAATCACCAGCCTATTAAATAGTTAAACAGTAAGCTTTACGCATTTGTTGATTCACAGTTAAAGTCATCGTTTTAACAAAATATGTAAACCTAGGTAATCAATCATTTTTCATAAAATGATATCAGGGCGCAACAGAATTTGCTGCTTCATCCTCCAGGAGACCTGCTTCAAAGGATTTTTCTTCAATCTTAGAACCTTTGAGGATTCTGATGGCTCAATCTTTCCTTCCAAATCTTCCAGTACATTGGACTAGTTCTGATTAATGTCAAGATATCACGTTGGCAAAATTAGATTTCAATTTACAAATTCTGTCTCTGCGAGAAATTATACAACTGCATTCATGAAGTGAATGAAAGGAAATGAAGAGCAGGAGGAATTATAGAAATATAAAGGGAAAATAGAGGTTTAAAAGTTCAAATTTTGCCAGGTAAAGGTCAGTACAGAAAAGAGACTTTGTCTTTCATATAATGGCAGAATTCAATTACGATAATTTCATTTATTCTAACTGAGAAAGCTATAAAGAATTGTTTGAAGAAATCTGCTTCTGCCTGAGGCAGTCTGTATTAGTTGAACTTGTTACTCAGTTGACTGAAATATAAATGAAACTGCAATATAAAAAAGTGGACTGAATATATTTATGTATATTATACCCTAATTAAATCAATGATATTGAGTTTTGATCCATCTGCCAAAAGCTGCTACACATCTCCGTGGAAATAGCATTTTTATTTTCTCCCTTTCTTTATTCATTCATGAAATGCTAGAACTTATTGTTCTCAAGAATATAATGGCATTTGTGTTAGTGAGGCAGTTCCAGAATTATGAACCAGTCATTCTGAAAGAATGATAATAATACTTCCAAGTCGAGATGGTTTGTTAGAGATTGCAGGGTTGGAAGATGTAGTTAAAGATGCCTGGGTGGGTTGCTGTGGTACATTTTGTACTTGGTACATCAGGGGTAGGAAGATTGAATTATTAATGTGGTGAATGCAGTGCTGATTAGGCCTGTGGTTTTGTCTGAGATGAAGTTGAGTTTCTTGAGTGTTGTGGAGCTGCACTCTTATAAGCATGGAAGCTGCATGAAGGATTATGGATGGTGCAAGCAATCATCAGCAAATATCCTTACCCTGCCATAATCATAGAAGGAGTTGACAATAGTTGGCTCTAAGACATTGCCCTGATGAATTCCTGCAGTGATACCTTGGAATAAAATAATTCACCTCTAACAACCATAGCTCTGAATAACTCTAACTCTGTTTCTCTCACCACCGATGCTGCTAGACGCACTGAGTTTTTCCACCAATTTTTGTTTACTTTTTGCTAGGTCTGATTGGAGTGGATAACTTTCTCCCCAATTCCCATTGGCTCCGACTTTGCAAGATCTCCTCAGTTACTTGGTCAAATGTTGCCTTCATGTCAAGGGCAGTCACACTCAACTCATCTCCAGCGCTCAGCCCATTTGCCCATCTTTGAGCAAAGGCTACTATAGAGTTTGAAGCTGAGTGTCCCAGGCAGAAATCAAACTGAGCATCAACCTGATGCTGATTGTTGCTGAGTAGGAGCCACTTACTGTACACATTCTGCTAATGATTGAGAGTAGACTGAAGGGACAGTAATTAGTCAAATTGGATTTATCCAACATTTTAAGAATAAAACATACCTGGGCAATTTTCCACATTGTTAAGCAGATGGCCGTGTTGCAACTGTGGAAACAGTTTGGCTCAGGATGTGGCTAGTTTTTGAGCATGAGTATTCAGATAGAGTCAAAGTCCATATTTGCCATTTTGAACGAACTCAACATTTACATGAAATCGTATAAAGTGAATTTTATTGCCTGGAACCTTCACTCAACGCTACTGACTAAAGTTGGTTGCAAATGTTTCAGCCGTTTCAATTTTGTGCTGGTATGCTGGGCTCCTCCATCACTGAAGATCAGAATTTTCATGGTGTATTATTTGTTTAATTATCAATCATCATCCATGTTTAGATGTAATGGCATTGCAAACCTTTTGATCGATTGTTGTGGAACCGCTTGGCTCTTTGTAGACCACGCTATTTCACAGAATCAGAGTCCCTACAGTGCGAAAACAGGCCATTCAGTCCACTATGTCCACACCAACCCTCCAAAGAGCATCCCACCCAGATCCACACCCTCTACCCCACCCCAGTGACCCTATATTTCCCATGGCTAATCCACCTGGCCTGCACATCTCTGGATACTATGGGTAATTTAGCATGGCCAATCCACCTAACTTGCATATCTTTGAACTGGGGGGGAAACTGGAGCACCAGACAAAACCCCAGCAGATACCAGAAGAATGTGCAAAATCCACACAGACAGTCGCCCGAGGCTGAAATCGGACCCAGGATACCTGGCTGCAGCGAGGCAACAGTGGTAACCACTGAGCCACTGTGCCGCCCACTAGTTAATGTGTTTTTAGTCCCTTGTTGTAAGAACATAATAAGACCATAAGACATAGAAGCAGAAATTGGGCCATTCAGCCCATCGAGTCTGCTCCACCATCAATCATGGCTGGTAAGTTCCTCAACCCCATTCTCCTGCTTTCTCCCTGTAACCCTTGATCCCCTTGATAATCAAGAACCTATCTATCTCAGTCTTAAATGCATTCAATAACCTGGCCCCCACAGCCTTCTGTGGCACTGAATTCCATAGATTCACCATTCTCTGCCTGAAGAAGTTTCTCCTCATCTCCATTCTAAAAGATCTTCCCTTTACTCTAAGGCTGTGCCATCTGGTCCTAGTCTCTCCTACCAATGGAAGCATCTTCCCAACATCCACTTTGTCCAGGCCATTCAGTATTTTGAAAGTTTCAATTAGATTCCCCTCATCCTTCTAAACTCCAATGAGTATAGTCCCAGAGTCCTCAAACATTCCTTATATGTTAAGCTTTCCATTCCTGGGACCATTCTCGTGAACCTCCTCTGAACCCGTTCCAGGGCCAATACATCCTTCCTGAGATATGGGGCCCAAAACTGCGCACTATACTCCAAATGTGGCCTGGCCAGAGCCTTAGAAAGCCTCAGTAGTACATCCCTACTTTTATATTCAAGTTCTCTTAAAATAAATGCCAACATTGCATTTGCCTTCCTGACTACTGACTCAACCTGCAAGTTTACTTTGAGAGAATCCTGGACTAGAACTCTCAAGTCTCTTTTCACTTCAGGCTTCTGAATTTTCTCCCCATTTAGAAAATAGTCCATGCTTTTATTCTTCTTAGAAAGGTGCATGACCTCATACTTTCCCACGTTGTACTCCATCTGCCACTTCTTTGCCCACTCTCCTAACCTGTCCAAGTCCTTCTGCAGCCTCGCCACCTCCTCAGTACTACCTGTCCCTCCACCTATCTTTGTATCATCTGCAAACTTAGCCAGAATTCCCTCAGTCCCTTCATCGAGATCATTAATGTATAAAGTGAAAAGTTGTGGTCCCAGCACTGACCCTTGTGGAACATCACTTGTCACACCAGCTGCCATCCTGAGAAAGACCCCTTTATCCCTAGTTGTTGTTTCATCCAGTTGGCACATGATTCTTTGGGCAATATGACTGACTTTGCTCCTGGCATGCTTTTCTGCACTTTTCATTGAACCGGAACTCCTCCTAAGCGTTCCTCTCTACTCCTGGCTGTATCTTAGGTCTGACATCCATTTTGTTTTAAGAGTCAGACTCATCTGGCTCCCATCAGGGACACCGGAAAAGTGACAAGGAATTTTTGAAACGTTTTAACATCTACTGTTGGTAGGATCTTTGTGCGGAAGCACTGTGAAAAATCCTTGCTCAAGCACTTCCTCCATACCAGGCCTTCTTTGATTACAACCAAACACTTAACACTAACTCGGGCTTCAGAAAGCATATGGCAAAATATCTTTGAACCATTGCTCGTCAGGGCTAGAAAGCCGAAGGAGCAATATTATCAATCATAAGGCAAACCACCCATGGGTGCAGAAAATGCTGCAGTGCTCACATAATTCATTATAATCTCTAATACATTGAAGGAATCATCCTCACACCGAAGAACCAAAATAAGATTTTTGGCATTTGTATGTAGCACAGAGGATTACAAAAGTGTTCTTGCACATCTAAGTTCAGATTTAACCCAGGGAAATTAGATGAAAGTCTCGGTCTCACAGGAATTGAAACCATGCTGGACGGCATTCAGAATAAATGCACTATAATATCCAGATGAATATTCTTCAGCTCACTTTAATAGAGGTGTTTATTTGAACAGTTTACCCTATTCGTTAAAGTGGCAAGTATATGGAATTTATATAACAAAATTAGCTCCGCCTTGTCTTCTAATTGACGCATATTGCTGTATGTTTACATAAAACAAAACGCAACTGGGGTCAATTAGGCAGCTTAGCTCAGAAATCCCGGAAGTAACAACAAATAAGTCAGGATGAATAAATAGCGCTCAGATGCATGGTTTGATTTCAATTTAAACTTTTCACACAATTGTTTATGGAAGCATAGCTGTAAGCTTGAAATAATTTTGAAGTATCCTATTGATCCTCAATGAAATATTGTTTTGGATTGAGCATGTTCGTCCTGGTCAGATTAATATATCGGAACGTAACTCTCCCCCAGGAAGTTTGTGAGAGTTTAGATTAAAGTTCGAGGAACCAATATATTGGCAACTTATTCCACTGCTGACAGACCAATGTCGAGTGAGTGGACCTGCATTTTTACAGCACGTAGTGCCACTCACTGTATAATTCACAGCACATCCTGTCCCATGATGTCAACTGCATTTGACATCATCCCTCCAACCACATTCCAAAGCTAATACCATCCTATGACTAAGATAACAAGCATGGGGCTGGATGAACACAGCAGGTCAAGCAGCATCATTTAACCATCCTATGACTGTTAGGCACACACCAGTGGCAATGCAATGAGACAATTATCCTACCTCACAAATTCTACCTGCATGTTCTCCGTTGCCCTGTGTCTAAGGCACACAGCCCATTAACTCAGACAGCGGCTGCAGGTACAACGTCTACTGTTTCCCTAAACTGCTGCCACTTGTTTTGAACCAGCTAAAGGAGAAAGAAACACAAGGGGAAGATAGGGATATATTTGCTAAACGCCGGAAGCGACTTCACTTTCCTTTAAAGTTGGAATGACTCCTTTGTTCAGAAAAGGTTGCCGCCCTGAAACAGAAATGCAATCATTTTCTCAGACTTGTCACCTGACAGTCTGCTGTTCTATGAAAAAGTCTTTGCAATTAGCTTACAGGTGAGTCTTCCCTTTATTTCACAAAAGGTTGGACTGCAACATTCAAAAAGACAGCTTACTGTCATTTTCTGAAGGGCAATTAGACATGGGAGATAAATGCTGGCTCAGCCAACAAAACCCACCTCCCCTGAATGAATATAAAATGACTTTACATCTGCAGTGACTTGTAAAATGAGTTAGTTATAGGAACTATTTGATCATTCCAAAACAATTATTTATGTTAAGTAGCCTTGTGCAAACATATAAACTAGGAGCGGTATAGACCATTTGGCCGCTTAAACCTGCTCTGTCATATGATAAGGCCATGACTAATTGTAGTTTTAATTCCACTTTCTGCCCACCTCTGATAACCTTTGACTTACTCGTGGGGCAAGAATCTTTAACAATATTCTTTGACCCAAGTCTCCATCTGGGGAAGGGGGTTTCATAGATTCACAACCCTCCAAAAAACAAAAGTTCGCCCCATCTTCATCTTAAATGGTGAAAGATCTCTTATTTTTCAATTGCATCACCACGTTCCAATCTCTGTCCTTAGGGGAGATATCATCTCACAATCCACCCTGACAAGTCTCTACAGGCTCTTACTCACTCTCTTCCTCATGGAGAAGGTCTGCAACAGTATCATCTGGCATTAACAGTTCACCTTGAACTGGAAGCAACATTGGCATTACTGCATATGGAAAAACACATACACGGTTTTGACCACAGACATAGTTGTTATTTTCCAATACATACTGTGTTGCAGAAAATACGATATTGTGGCAATTGTGAAATCTCTTGAAATGTTGAATTTATATATAATGACTGAAGACCAACTGAGATATATGTGTCATTAAGCATTCGACTGAAAGGGTAGTTTTACCCTTCCACAACTAAATTGCCTGAAACACCAGGACAAATTATTCCTTCAGTTCACAGTATTATGTTGATAGTGACATGATGTGATGGCTACTCATATTTCAAGTTCTTTGGAACATTTTCTCTAGGTAAATGTAAAAGTGAGAAGAACCCTTACATTAACGAGATAGCTTTTGCAGGTAGAGTTAACTAGACTAACTAGAGAGAGAATAAGGCCCCTTCGAGATTAATGTGGTTATCTATGTGTGGAACTGCAGGAGATGGGTGAGATATTAAATGAATTTTTCACATCAGTATATGCTATGGAGAAGGACACAGAAGCTAGGAAATTTGGGGGAATAAATCGTGATATCTTGAAAAGATATCATGTTGCAGAAGAGGATGTTCTGGAGAGCTTAAAACGCATAAAGGTAGCTAAATCCCTGTGACCTGATCAGGTGTTTCTCAGAACTTTGTGGGAAGCTAGGGAAGAGATTGCTGGGCCCCTTGCTGAGATATTTGTATCATCGACATCCACAGGTGAGGTGTTAGAAGGCTGGATGTAGGCTAATGTGGTGTCATTATTTAAGAAAGGCTGTAAGGAAAAGCAAGGGGTCTGGGTGCTAAGCATGGGTTGTAGAGTTGAATTAAAATTCAGGTGTTCTGCTCCATTATCTATGAGGACCACAAAGCAAAATATGTCAAGTTTTACTCTCTTTGGGGCATGCCTATATTCAGTGGTCATTCCTTCAAAGTCTAGCATCACAATATCCACACATGGCATCAAGCAAAGTGGGAATGGTGGACTGTAGGACTCTGATGGAACTGCCAAGCACCCTGATAAATTGCAGTACAGAGAACCATTCTGGGGGATATTTGGACAATGGTTTGCACAGAACAATGAAGGTCAGACCAAAGGTTAAGGTGCCAACAGCCATACTCAAAGCACTGAACAGCCAATGAAATACTTTTGAAGTGTAGTCACTTGTGTTGCTTGTAGGCAAATCTGACAGCCACTTTGTACAATGCAAGGTCCCGCAGTCTGAAAAATTATGAATGATTTTTTATGGTGTTTTGTTAAGGAAAATACTACTCATTATAGCTAGAACCCAGCTGTTTTCAAATAGCACATGACAAGAAACATCCTGAAGCACAATTCTGAAGAGGAGAAAGTGAATCCTGACCAATGTGTATCACGAGAACAGATTAAATAGGCTAGAATCGTTACTCCTGAGCCAGACCAGACAACAGGTTTACCACTTTCCTAGATTTTTCTAGTCAGAGGCATAAAGCAGGAATCTTCATAATAGAAGCTGTCGAGTGAACCACTCAGGAAGAGTGGAGGGGTTTGTTGCAAAACCCACATTTTTTTTATGGCAGTGGTTGCAATATTCCATGGCTTAAAGGTCCCAAAATCATTGCCACTGAGAGAAGTTAAGTATATAAGATAAGTGAAAGGGTAGGGTGGCAGATGAATGGCAGGTGTATGTACAGGTACAGTATGAGGTGGGGTCATGGGTACAAACGCCAGGTTGGTAGGGGAGTAGTTGGCAGGTAGGCAAGAGAGTCAGGTGCCAGGTTGGTGAGGAGGTATGGTGCCAGTTAGCTAACGGGGGTAGGGTGACAGGTGGGAAAAAGGGTACAGGTGCCAGGTCAGCAGGAGTATGACTGCCATAGAGATTGACAGGTGCAGATGGTATGCAAGTTGGTGAGATGTAAGATGGGGTTAGGTGGCAGAGGAATATTTGTGGAGATATTTAGGAGTTTGCTCAATCAGCTAAATGTTTGGGGTTGCATTTACATGTCCATAGGGGTGCGGGAAGGGAACACGCAGCTGTCTTTTGAAGGGTTGGAGTGGTACCGTTGGGTATCCATGGAGGAAGTGGATTGATGGCCAGGAATTTGTGGATATTGGTCAGTGTGTCTCAGGGGATCGGTGGTACAGTTAATTAGGAGTTACAGCAGGTTTTAATCTCTCTAGCATGGCTAACTACATAGGTGAGTCATCTGGAAACCTCCCAAAGTCTTTGACTCTAACTGAAAGTTGGGAAGTTTTCAGGGGGTTCCAGATGATTGGCTAATCCTGGGCAATTTCCATGTAGTCAGTGTGTCTTGTCCCCTGAGAGGTCCCAGTACGCTCCCTTTAGAGGATATCTAAATGTATGGAGATTGGATGATCTGACAATGGTCATTATCTTGTTGCTACTCCTGGGGCCTTACAATGCATGAAATCTGCTGCTATATTTCCTCCGATTCAACATTTCAGAAGTATTTCAGATTTGGGACAAAGTGAAGTTGTGAATGATTCAGGGGAACTGCAAATCCTTCTTTCATTTATTGCTTAAATTGCATTCGGTCCTCACTTCAAACATACACAGCTTTCCATTCAGTGGGAGAGGAGTGAACAATGCAGGTGGAAAGCTCATAAATTCATCTTTAAATTTCCACTAGACCATGCCTTATCTAGGAATTCTGTCAGCCACTAGATAAAAATCAAATGGCCCATTTCCAAACTTGTCATTATTTACTGTCACATCTCTCACACAGAATTAATCAGAAAAGAAATAAAAATCTAGAGCTTTTGCTGCTTTTGCAAACGAGAGATGCAGAACAGAGCAGATTTTTCTTTTATTTAATCTGCACAATTAGCTCCTGCAGAAACACATTGTACGACCTTGCTGCAGTTGTAATTTATCACAGGAGACTAAAACCACAGAAAGTGAGTAGCTCAGACAAGGCTGACTCGCTCCATTATTGATTAGAATATGAGTGAGACAGAAGACAAGGATAGTCAGCAATAAAAGCATCCTGTACCGTACAAAGTTACGGAAATCTGTCCTCAGAGAAATCAGAGAAATAGACTGTGAAAAGATAAAAGTTTGTAAGATGATAGCCCAGATCATTCATATACTGTTGGCATAGATCAGGCCAATGGCAACTTCACTAAAACTTGCCCACTTTTGCCTGTCAGTAACTTTTATAGCCACACTTCTTAAGTTTGTTGTGCCTTAGACGGCCCCATTGTAGAAAACCAGCTGGGAATTCACTCAGTGCAGGATCAGTGTTGAAGGCCAAGACATGTCCCCGTTCACAGCTCTAGCTATTTTCCAGCAAGTAAAACATTCAAAGGTCACAAAGCCATTTTGACAGCTACTGATAGATGGTAAGTGTCTAAGGTAAGTGGGACAGGGGGTACGGTGGAGGTAAAGTGAAAGATGGCGATGACGTACAGCGCCAGGTGGTTGAGGGGTTAAAGTGCCAAGTGGGTGACAATGAGTGAGTGAGGGGATAGTGTAACAAGTGAGCAAGGATATAATGGTGGATGGGTGATGTGGTATAGGCGGAGAGCAGATATGTGCTTGGCAGGAGTTGAATCAGTGTGTGACTGTAGGGTTAGTGTGACTGATTGAGAGGCCAGTTTTACAGTTCATTGGGAGTTAGAAAAGGGTCTAATCCGCTAGCTTTCTCGAGCTAACTGTTAAGGTCAGTGTGTCAGAACACTCCAAAGTCTCCGACTGTAAGTTGGGAACTTTTCCAGAGAGTTCAGACATTGGGTAATTGCCTATCGTAAACTGAAATTTCTTGCTCCATCTGCTTTTGCTCACTTGCAAAGGGGGAGTCACTAGATAAAAAAACATAATGCAATGTGAATATGATGGCAGCAAAGGGTGAGAATAAGCTTTTGTGTATTGTGACCAAGCAAGCATGGGCCAAAAATTGGACATTCTAAATTGACCCACAGCCAGAGAAATGAGGCCTGACAGAAAATTGGCCAAACTAAATTAAACAGCAGCCAGCATCTATTAGCTTCAGAGAACAGTGGAAACCAAGATCAAAGAGGTTACAAAGGTTCATGGGGAACCAGTTCCAACCAGCCCAAGGGTTGTGTATTGGAGAAGTGTCGCTCGGGCCTTCTGGCATCTCGACTGCCTGCGTGTGTTCCTGGAATGGCAACTTTGAATCATGTTGGCGCAATCAAACTGAATGATTTCAACTCAGCACATGACCCCAGTAGCCAATGGCCACAGAACATTCTGGAAGGTCTGGGGAAAGGGCGTACAAGAACACACTCACCTGGCAGTCACCCCCTCAATGAAGATTCGCAGCAAGATTCGCGGCAGAAGACTGTGCAGTAACCCAAGAATATCCAGGAGAAGATCCTTCCTGACCTGCGAGACCCACCTTCATGGAAGAGATGGCCCTACATCAGAGAGGAAGATGATTCCATCATCCGAGCTTGAACACATGGATCGCTGCTGCCAAAACTCTCTCTCGGGTGGATGGAGCTAGATAGAGAGTCAATATGGTGGGAATGTGGGAAATGCTCACATGCTGCTTTTAATAAGGAATATCTTGTTAACAAAATCGAGTTGAATCGCAAACCGAATTGTTGTTCTTTTGTCTGCCTCATCAACAAGAGCACTTTGGGTACATAAACTGGTCGGAGCGCCCAAAGCACAGACAATTGTGTGGTCTGCTTACGTCCTGTGAGAGTTCATCCTCAAAAGGAATTAGCATCTCTGAGGAACCATTTTCAATTATCTCCACTGACTTCTACTGCACAGCTGAAGGCCTTGCTGGAGATTAAAAAAAAACGAGTTATTCCTGCCGAGGTAAAAATGTTACAAATTATCATTAAGAAGCTTGCTTCTTTATATTTCACTTGCCGTTGAAATCACTTCAACAAGATTGAGCATTGTATGACATCTGGCTTGCTGGCATTTAACATGTCACCAGAAGAAGGGAGCTCTCTGTCTCCATCTCCAAGAGTCAGGGTCACCAGTTCCTGATTTTACACTTGGTTTTCTGGGAAATTCATAGAGGAAAAGAACAAAGTAGCATGCCCTCATTAATGGGCACAGTGCATTTAGTAAAATGGTGATTAGTGTGGGGCTGTACAGTAGTGTAGAAGATGAGCGACAATGATGGGTGAATAACTGGGGATGTGAGGAAGTGTATCAACGGAGAGGGCTGGGTGCACTTATACAGTCAGTGACTGAAGGCATAATGTGATGGAGCAGGTTTGAGAAGGATATATGTGGGGATGACAGGAGTGTAAGTGCACATGCTGCTGTACTTACCTTTCCTAAATGAGTTAGCTCATTAAAGAACTTCCCGCACCAGTTCCAGGAATGGTAGAATCCCTGCACATCTTTGGACTGTGAGAGGAAACTGGAGAACCCAGAAAACACCCACGCCAACATGGGGAGAATGTACAAATTCTGCGCAATCACCTGAGGATGGAATTGAACCCAAGTCTCTGACGCTGTTAGGCAGTAGTGCTAACCACTGAGTCACCATGACGCCCAACAGGAGAGCCTGTTGCTGCTCTCTCAGGCTCTGAATTCTGTGCATTTTTCCCATTTCTCCTTTCTCTCTTTGCTGGGGAAAATTCTCTCTCTGTCACGCTTCACAACTACCCCCCAACAACATATCAAAGGAGGCATCATTCATACACCCGTAGTAAATCCATCATTTAACATCTTTTTTGTAAATGCTAATTTTTCCAAATTCCATTTTTTGATTGGCTGTTTAAAAGTTACAATAAATTTTAATCGAGGGGTGGAGGCGGCTGCAATGAAGTCAAAGTCGTGTCTGCCTCCACATTGTGCTTTTTTTTTATACAGGGTTTGGGCTCATTGAGTAGATTGAGGTAAGCCTTCAGTCCCCCTCTGACAGGAAGTCTCACCTCCAAGAGCTGCCGGCTAATCAAACGGCCAGCAGCTCTCTTGCCCCCAGCAGTGCCACTGGCAGTAGCGGCCACTATTGGAATTGCATGTAATCCACAAAAGTGAGCAGCCTTGGAGCATGGAATTTAAGAAAAGTCCAGAGGGGCTGGTGGTTGGCGGGAGGGGGCGGGATCTGAGAGGGAGGAGATTGTGGCACTGGTGGTAGTGGTGATGGGTAGGGGAGCTGGGGGAGTAGCCACATACTTCAGGATGGGTATGATTCCATGACCCTTCACCTGTGGCCTAGATATTTGACATGAAAACCCCGCATACATCCTCCATCCACCACCCACTCACCCCATCACTCTTTCCAGTCAGTGTAAAATCCTGACATTCAGATCAACTTCTGGCTTGAAAGCAGATTACTGATCCAATACTCCTCACATCCACTTTCCTGTGTTTCCCATTACCTTTGATTTCCCTACTTATAAGGATCTATCTCAGCCTTAAATGTACACGTGGAATCTAGCCCAACAACTCTCTATGGCAAGGACTTCCAAAGAACCACAATCCTCAGAGAGAAGAAATTCCTCCACATCTCAATTTAAATTGGCATCCCTTATTGCTGGAATTGTACCCTCTGGTCCTGGACCCTCCTATGAGGGGAAACATCCTCGCAGCAGTTACCCTGTCAAATCTCTCAACAATCCGATATGTTTCAATGTGATTGCTTCTCTCTTATCTCAACTTCAATGAGTAGAGTCCCAAACTGTCTAGCTTTCGCTCGTAGGAAAATCTCTCTTTACCAGGGATCATCCTAGTGAACCTTCTCTGAACTGCCTCCAAAGGAATAATATCTTTTCTGAAATAAGGGAAGCAAGACTGCCCACAGTACTCCAGATGTGATCTCCCCAACCCCAGTGGCTGAGCGAAAACAAAACACTGACTCTTGGACTAAACTTATTTATGGATTTTCCACACAGTACAGGACACCAATTACTCCAACTTCTAACATGTTTCCAGGGCCAAAATATTTGGCTCCAAGTCACCTCTAACCAGCACTCCTAAGATCTGGTTAACAGAAAGACATGACTAACAGATGAGATCCAGTGTTTCATAAAGAATGTAGGGCACTCAACAGATTTAATTTCTACTGTGGTTACATACTTAAAGCTCTGTAGACACATCTATTCAATTTTAATCTGGTTGTCGCTATGTAGAATTAAGAAGTAATGAGTATTGAAGCCAATGTATTTTATGGAGTGCCACGCTTTTAATACATCTTGGCTCTACGTTTGTTTATTCCCACTACAATATATATCCTGAAAATAAATCACTGCTTGATAAACACAGACAGCTGACAATGCTGTCCTCAACATGGATGATCAGGGGTGACCTTATAGAGATTCATAAAATCATGAGGGGCATAGATAGGGTGAATTACCAAGTCTTTTTCTCAGAGTATGGGAGTCCAAAACTAGAGGGGCATAGGTTTAGGGTGAGAGGGAAAAGATTTAAAAGGGACCTGAGGGGCAACTTTTTCACACAGAGGGTGGTGCATGTATAGATTGAGCTGCCAGAGGAAGCGGTAGAGGCTGGTACAATTGCAACAGTTAAAAGGCATCTGGATGGATATCTGAACAGGAAGGGTTTAGAGGGATTTGGGCCAAATGCTAACAAATGGGACTAAATTAATTTACTATATCTGGTCAGCATGGGTGAGATGGACTGAAGGGTCTGTTTCCCTGCTGCACATCTCCATGAATCCATGTACAAGTCAGATAAATAAGTTTGCCGTGTGTTCCAGAATACAGAAAAAAAATCAGTAGGAGTGTGAAAGTAAGTTTTTTTTCCCCATTTGACTTTGTATTTTTAGTAGCCTCTTCACTTTAGTGACAAAGTGATGGGTTTTTATTTAAATTTCCCTTAAATGTGCTTTGTTCTATGACCTAATAGCATGTGGTAATGGCACATACTTCTCATTTGTAACAATAAGGAATGTTACACAGATTGGGACAATGCAGCCACCAGTTTAGGAATTGCCCTATGCAGACAGGTTAATGTGTAATATCTCCTCCCAGCATACCCAACAAAGAAAGTGCAGTGACAGCAGTCAATTCCACAGAGTGTGCATCCAAACTAGCTAACAGGGTGTGTCACAAGGCTAATGGGAATGCATACTGATAAGAATTAGAAATAAAATAGTATTGGATGATAGCTTAAAATAAAATAGTTTTTCAAGATGAACTCAGGTCCCTGCATTAAATATGAATGGAATAGTTCTACCTCAATTTTTGTATTTGTGTGCAGCTTATTTAGTCCTTTATGTATTTTGTTAACACAGGCATGGTATTTCTATCCTGGCTTAATTACTGCCTGAACTGCTACAGGACCCGAGACAGAAAGGCGAAAACAAAAGTGTCATATCAAATATTCATTGTCATCAAGATAATGAGATTGAATACATTTGTCTCAAATTCACTGTCATAGCTTCCAGCGCGAAAGAGCAGGAGTTTGACATTACCTTTAAGAAAAGCCAGTATACATTGGACTGAATGATCTTTATCCAGGTTGATAAGCACAACTGTTTCATCAGGTGGCAAGGTAACCAAAATAACAACTTATTAACAAAAAACGAACTAAATATTTGGAAATTGTAAATCAGACTGGTCACTTCATAGAAATCATAGAAAATCCATGACAGAGGAGGAGACCATTTGGCCCATTGCATCAGTGCTGCCCAGACAAACCCAGTTTTCCTGCACAGGGTGTGTAGCCCTTTGAGTGATGGCTGTTCAGGTAAATATTCTTCGTACAAAATAGTTGTAACTTGGCATCAATAGATCCAGTGAGGAATATAATCGAGTTGATGTAGAGTTCAGCATCAACGTTAAAGATGCTGATTGCTTTCCCCTTAAATTTCACCTTATGGAAATATTTAACTGCTATCTATGCCCAAGCACCACACTAAGTATTCTCAGTTTCAGCTGCTGCAAGATATAATGAGGAGATCTGCCAAGAATATCAGTGAAGAAAGCTATGTTAACTGTAACTAAGCATAATCGACGTAGCTCAGGCTTTCAAATTTCAAAAATCCATCAGCAGAAAAATTGCAAAGTATATTAGACTCTGGATAACAAAGTTATATTGATGAAACTGTTTCTTGTTACTCAAAGAACTGGAGATATTATTAGATGTTGATGGCTTCTCCACAGTTTGAGGCAGTGGTCTAAAGGAAGGTCATTAGTTGCAAGTCAAAGAAAACAAAATTATTAACTTTTCGCCTAAATCAAATTGACTTGAGATATTAAGCAATGGAAACTTTGTGTCAGTCAAGAACAGTTTTTGCATCTTCAGGATAACAAAGCATATGAAGAAATTTCATATGAAATGCATAAACGAAAATGACACCAAGTCGTAGAACAAGGTGTTAGGTTAATGGGCCAAAGACAAGGGAGTTTTAAGAAGTATCTTAAAGGAGGAAAGTGAGGTGGACATGGAGAGGTATAAGGAGGAATTCCAAAGCTTGGTGACCAAATCAACCAAAGCATCACCCTTCAATGGAAGAGTATTATAATTGGCAATACTCAAGAGACCAGAATTGGATGATTGCAGATGGAGTTAGAGAGTTTGCATTGATATCTGAGAATTATGGGAGTAGAAGATATAGGTATAAACAATATCACAGAGAAACATGAAAGCAAGGATGAAAATATTAAAATTAACACATTGTATGACTGGAAGCCATAGTAGGTCAGTGGGTACAGTGTTCAGTGGAAGTTAAGACAGTGCTATCAAGCAGCCATTACTCGGCAATCAACACAGTGTGGAGCTGGTGGAACACAGCAGGTCAGGCAGTATCAGAGGAACTGGAAAGTTGATGTTTCAGGACTCTTCTTCAGAACTGTTCATCAGGGAAAAAGGAGCTGAATTCCAGAGGTGAGGTGAGAGTGACAGACCTTGACATCTCGGATACATTTGACTGCATATGGCATCAAGGAACCCCAGAAAAACTGGAATCAGTGGGAATCATGGAGAAAATGTTTCATTGGTTGGTGTCATACCAGGCATGTAGGAAGATTGGTTGCAACAATTGGAGGCCAATCATCTCAGCTCTAGGACATCTCCGAAGGAGTTCCTCAGGGTACTGTCCTAGGCCCAACCAGCTTCAGCTGCTTCATCAATGACCTTCCCTCTCTCATAAGGTCAGAAATGGGAATGGTTGCTGAGTTTTGCACAAGTTTCAGCACCATTCACAACTCCTTAGATACTGAAGCAATCCCTGTTCAAATGCAACAAAGTCTGGACGATAACTAGGCTTGGGCTGACAAGTGACAAATAGCTCTGCACCATACAAATGCCAAGTAATTACCACCTCCATTAAGAGACAATCTAACCATCACCCCATGACATTCAATGGTGTTACTATCACCGAATCTCCCACTATCAACATTCTGTGGGCTATCATTGACAAGAAACTTAATTAGACACACTAGAGAAACACACTGGTGACGATAGCTGGTCAGAGGTTAGGAATAATTTAGCGAGTAACTCACTTCCTGGCTCCCTAAAGTCTGTCCAATTTCTACAAGTCAGGAGTGTCATGGAATACTCCCTACTTGCCTGGATGGGTGCAACTCCAACAACACTCAAGAAGCTTGAAACCATCCAGGGCAAAGCAGCCCGCTTGATTGGCACTACATCCACAACCATCTACTCCCTCCACCACCGACGTGCAGTGGAAGCAGTGTGTATTATCTACAACGTTCAATGCAGAAATTCACCAAATGATCTTTAAACAGAACTGTCCAAATCCCCAACCACTTCCATTTAGGAGAACAAGGGCAGTCGATATATGGGAACATGGTAACCTATTTAACAATCTGAAAATTGGCCAGCGATGTCAAACAGGCAAGACAAATCCAATCTAGCCAATTTCAATTGCTTAAGGTATTCTCAATGATGAGACAGAAGGTGTCAATGACTGTGCTATCAATTGGCACTTAGACAGTAATAACCTACTTGACAATATTCACTACATTTTCATCAGCACCGTACAGGTCCAAAACTCACTACAGCTTTGGTCCAAACATGGACAAAAAGAAATGGATTGGAAAGTGAGAGGGAATTCCCTCGTCAAGACAACATTTCACTCTGGCAGCACAAAGGCCCAGCAAAACTTAAGTCAAAAACAATCAGGGGAACCTCTCCACTGACTGGAGTTATACTGAGCACAAAGGTAGATGGTTGATAGAGCCAATTGCCTCAGCCAATCACTGCAGAAATTCCTCATGCTTGTATCCTAGACCAAACCACCCTTCGGTGCTTCATCAATGATCTTTGCTACATTATAAGGTCAGATGTTGGGCAATTTTCTGATGTTTATGGAGTGTTCATTCCCAACTATAACTCTTCGGATAATGAAGAAATCCATATTTGCATGCAGCATGAATGGTCAACATTCATGCTTGGGCTGATAACTGTCAAATAACATTGGTGCTACAGAAGTGCCAAGCAAAATCTATCTCCAATAGGAAAGGAATTAATGATTTGCCCTTGACATTCAAAGTACGCCACTGCTGAATCCCTCACGATTATCATTCTGAGGATCATCATTGATCAGAAACCTCACTGGTCTAACCATATGAATATTATGGTTACTGAAACAAGTCAGAGGCTGGGAATACTGTGGCAAGTAACTCACCTCTGAATTCATTAAGCTCTACAAGACACAAGGTCAGGACTGCTATGGAATATGCTTTACTGGCCTGGATGAGTAAAGCTCCAAAAGTTCAACAACTTTCAGGGAGAAAAAAAAATCAGCTTGATTGGCACCCTATTCACAACCATAAACATTCACTCACTCCCCCATTGACACGCAATGGCAGCAGTGAAAACCATTTACAAGAAACACTTCAGCAACTCACCAAGGCTCCTTCACAACATCTTCCAAATCTGCAAACTCTCCCACTTTGACAGCACAACGGCAGCAGACGTAAGGGAGCACCACCACTTGCAATTTTCCCTTAAGCAACACGGGATCCTACCTTATAAATATATCACCATCATTCTCTGTAGGATCAAAATCCTGGCACTCCTAAAATCCTGGAACTCCCTCTCTAACAGTACAGCAATGTCCCTACACCGCATGGCTGCAGCAGTTCAAAAAGGTAGTTCACCACACCATCTCAAGTGGTTCAGAGATGAGCAGTGTTAGATCTCATAGTTTCCAATGACAGTCTGAGTTGCAGGGTGGTTTCAGGTAACCTTTATTGCAGCTTTGTTTTCAGTACAGCTTGATTTCTCCAGGGCAATAATACAGACACAAAGTTTTGGAAAGTCTTAACTTATACAGTTTAAGCTTAGAGCGCACATGCCCCACGAGCCCCACCCCCACCCCACCCCCTTGGTTTACTATTGGTCAGAAGCACTGAGTTATCCCTTCGTAACTGGGTCTCTGGTACAGCACCTTGTGCAGTTCAATCTTGCTTCAGCAATTTATTTGACACAGTTTAACTGTTGGTAGTCCTTAACCCAAAGGGAGTACAGCAGCAATCAGCAATTTCAATGTTTTTCATGATGTTTCCTGGATTCTTTTAGTTTCCTTATTGAGGCTTTTCACAATGGATTCTGTATTCAAGTAACATTTACCAGCTACATCATGTCAAGTGACAGTTAATTGGATACTTGCCTATCAGTTCAAGACCTTTTAAATTCCTTATTAACCTCATTACAGGAAATACAAACGAATATTGATTTTTACTAATTGTTATAATATCAGTTACAACAAAGTTATGTGGTTACACCTGTTAGAATTCTTTAGCAAGGTGTGACATGCCGTACTTACTAGATACGCCTATCTCTATCTTTAGGTGTCTTATAATGTGTTCATTCAACCCACACTTCAATGTCTGTTCATTTCTCCATGTAATGATATGGGGGCAGAATTTACTGTCTGAGACTAGTTTGCTCTCATAATTTTTATTTGAATCTTTTCCCCTAATGCTTTTAGAGCGAACCGATAACTACTTCAGAACCTATACCTATGATTATCTGAAAAATATGAACTAAAACCTACTCTTAGTATCATAACAGATTGATTAAATAATTTAACAGACTGATTAAGTAATTCAAGGGAGATTCACTAATTAGCGTGAAATGTTCTTATCCATGTCTTATGTGTACTTAACTGCAGCTGCATATCATGTCAGTTCAGTAACCTTGAGTCTACAGCACTACAATTGTTCTATTTGTGAACTCTACATTAAGCAAATATTTTTCCCAAGCTCTCTAACTACTGTCAGCCACATTCCGCTGCAATTAGCCATGGGAAGCCATCAGCCATTTTGTGCTGCTTAGTCATGGGCTGCCCTAACATATAGCAGATTCCGGCCTTGCCAATGAATAAAAAAAAGGAAGGAATCTCATTCAGGGCAACCTTTTGAGTCAGCATAATATCCTAAATGTAATATATTATGTATCTCAGCGCTATGCTAACACTGCCTTTTTTTTACATCTGTAATAGCTTATATTTACAACATAATTATTACACTTTAAAAATTATTCATAATTATTAAACATCCACTCCATGCTTCAACCTGGTTTCCAACTTTTTCCACAGTTTGTTTGCTTTCTTTAAGTCCACAGTCAGACATAAAGCCCAGTGTGTATCATTGGTGATGATAGACCCACATATCAACCACAGAACAATTGAACCATGGTCAGTCCAGCAGTGGTACAATTTCCTAAACTGTTGTGACGAGACTTCTGTTTTGCTCAATTGGCTTTCATTACACCCATTCACAACTCATTAAAAAAAGGAGCAGTTATACTAAACTTAAGGCCCCAGATATAATTAGTACTTTAAGGCTACCCAATTTTCAAATCGCAACATGTTTACACCTTTTTTTTGTTTCTGTGGCAGTCTTTTCTGAGGCCAGAGGTTAGCTGCATATAAATGAACAATAGTATATGCATTCTGGATGCACAACAGTCATAGTGAAATGACAGAGAAGTCGAAATTGTGATATTCAATGTAAGTTCAATCCAAGAGACATTTTTTTCAGGGCTTTAAACTTCAACTTTATCAATTTACTCAAACTACAACTTTCAGAGCTAAGTAATGAGGTTGGAAATTGGGGCTGTTGTGAACAAATTCCTATTTGTTCCTTACTGAATACTCACTCACTATGAATGATAGGAACCTAGAAAGTACTGAAAATCAGAGAGAATTTGAGGGCGTATTCATGTATCCCTGAAGGTGGCAGGGCAGGGAGATAACAAGATTATGATTACACTAGAGGGAGTGCGGAGGAGACTAACCAGGATGCTGACTGGTTAGAACATCTGAGTTAACAGGAAAGATTGGATAGACTGGGGTTGTTTGTCTTGGAGCAGTGAAGAGAAGGCCTGATAGAGGTGTATAAACATAATGGGGGGCATAGATAGGTTTGGATGAAGAGGAAGCTTTTCCATTAATGGAGGGGTCATTTACAATAGAACATAGATTTAACGTAAGAAGTAGAGTGATGAGAGTCAAGGGGATTTTTTTCTCGGTGTGGGAGCTGGGAGTCTGGAACTAACTGCCTGAGTGAGTGATTGAGTCAGAAACTCTCATAACATTTGAGCAGGATTTAGAAACTTACTTGCGCTGCTATACCCTCCTTGGCCATGGACTAAAACCTAGAAAATGGGATCAGTGGACTCAGGTCTTTGTTGACTGGCACGAATAAAATGGCCAAATAGCCTCTTTCCATTTTGTAAATGTCTGGGTCCCTGAGTCTATGAGACTGACCTCTCTGCTTAGAAATTCATGTTGCATACAATTCTGTTTGAAGGCCATTATTTATTAGCATAGAGCCCTCTCTCAGTATTTAATAAAGGATTGAAGCTAACAATCCATAGAAGTCTTGTTATAGATCACTGGCTTAAATTTAACAGAGATTTTCCTTGATCAGTCTCTAAAAAGTCTCTAAATTAACAAAAGAAAGAACTTTAATTGACACCTCCAAATATGGCTGCAATAGAGACACTGCAACACTTGCACAGAATGACTTACATGATTTCTGAAGGATGGCCTCAACAAATATTATGTCCTGGATTGAACATGTCAGTGGGATCTCATGTCAGCTAATTTCAAGACACTGTCAGTAAGCTTTCGGGGATGTTAGAAACACAATGGAGAAAAGAACAGAAGAGTATTTTTGTGGGATTTGATGATATAAAGGTGAATGTTCACATTGAACATAAACCCATTTGGACCTGTTTGACCAATGACCTGTTTGTGCGTCACAACTACACTTTAAAGCAGCTGTTTAAAATAGCTTTACTCCTTGGCGGCCAGGGAGCAAATCAGTTCCTGGAATTCTTGCAAAATTCTTCAGAAAAGACTAGCAGCTAACATAAAGGGAATTTCCAACATCTTCAAAAGGGAATAAGAAAATAAGGCAGATAAATCAATGGCTGAGGAGATGGTGAAATAGGCAAGGATTCAGATTTTTGGATCATTGGGATTTCTTCTGGATTCTAAGTAGTAGTGAGAATAGAAAGGCACATGAGGATAGTTCTAAATTTAAGTTAATTAGGAAAGGCAGGCAAGAGCAAGTCAGAGAATGAGGTAACTCTGAAGAACTAAACAGTATTAATTTCAATGCAAAAAGCCTTACAGGTAAGGCAGATGAACTCGGGGAATGGAAAGGAATATGAGATTGGGATATCACAGCTGTTACAGAAACTTGGCTGAGGGAGGGACAGGACTGGCAGCTCAATATTCCAGGGTTTAGGTGCTATAGGAAGGATAGAAAGGGAGGTAAGAGTGGAGGGAGAGTGATGTTTTCGATTTAGGAAAACATTACTATTGCACTTAGAGAGGATATGTCTGTGGGATTGTCCAGTGAAGCTGTAAAGGTAGAATTTAGAAAAACGAAATGGTTGATCACCTTGATGGGATTGTACTATAGGCCCCCCAGTAGTCAGAGGGAAATTGAGGAGCAAATATATGGAGAGATCTGAGGTAGGGTTGTAATAGTAGGGGATTCTAACTTTCCAAATGTAGACTGGGACTGCCATGGTGTTAGGAGCTTGGTTGGCGAGGAATTTATAAAATATGTTCACGAAAATGTTTTTATACCAACATGCAAATGTATCTACTAGAAAAGGAGCAAAACATGACCATCTCTTGGGAAATAAGGTAGGGCAAATGACCGAAGCATTTGCAGGAGAACACTTTGGGACCAGTGATCATAATTCTATTAGTTTTAAAATAGTTATGGAAAAGATAGGCTTTGTAAAGAAGTTTAAGTTCATAATTGAAGTAAGGCAAATTTTGATGATCTGAGAAGAAACTTCCAAGAGTTGAATGGAGTAGACTGTTGTAGGTAATGGAACAAATGGCAAGTGGAAGGTTTTCGAAAGTAAGATAACAAGAATTTGGAAGTATTGTGTTTATGTTAGAGTGAAGGGTAAATCTGGTAAGAGTAGGGGACTACAGATGAATAAAGATGTTGAGGCTCTGGTCAAGAATAAGGAGTCATATATTAGATGTAGACAACTAGGATCAAATGAATCTCTTGAAGAGAATAAGGGAATATGGGGGGAAATCAGGAGGACAAAAAGGAGACATGAGACAGCATTGGCAGATAAGGTTAAGGATAATCCAAAGAGACTGAGTACAGTAAGTTCACTAAGAACAAAAGAGCAACTAGAGAGAGTAGGGCTTCTTAAAGATCAACAATGTTGCCTATGTGTGGAACCACAGCAGATGGGATAGATACCAAATGAACATTTTGCGTCAGTTTTTACTGTAGAAAGAAATGAAGGTTAGGGAATCCAGGGAAATAAATAATGATGTCTTAAAAACCGTCCAGATTAGAGGAGAGGAAGTGCTTGAGGTCTTAAAAAACATAAAGGCAAATAAATCTACGGGATCTGATGAAGTGTTTCCCTGGACATTGTGGGAAGTTAGGGAGGAAATTGTGGAGTCCCCAGCAGAAATATCTGCATCATCTACAGCTGCAGGTGAGGTGCCAGAGGACTGGAGGGTGGCTAATGTTGTTCTTTTATTTAAGAAAGGCTGTAAAGAGAAACCTGGGAACTATAGATCCTGTCAGCCTGACATCACTGGTGGATAAGTTGTTGGAGGGATTCTGAGAGATAGGATTTACATGCACTTGGAGAGGCAAGGAATGATTAGGGATAGTCAGCATGGTTTTGTGCAAGGGAAATCATGTCTCACAAACTTGACTGAGTTTTTTGAGGACGTAACCAAAAAGATTGATGAGGGCAGAGAGGTAGATATTGTCTACATGGACTTTACTAAAGCCTTTGACAAGGCTCCGCAGAATAAACTAATTAATAAAGTTACATCACATGGGATTCATGGAGAGCTTGCTAATTGGATACAAAATTGAATCATTAGTAGGAGACAGTGGTGATGGAGGGTTATTTTTCACACTGGAGCCTGTGACCAGCAGTGTTCCACAGGGATCGGCGCTTTGTCCACCTTTCTCTTGTCATTTATGAAAATGAATTGGACGACAATTTGGGAACCATGAGTTTGCGGATAACATCAAAATTGGTGGTATAGTCAAAATGAAGAAGGATATCTAAGATTACAAATGTATCTTGGTCAATTGGGCCAATGATCTGAGGAGCGGCAGATGGAGATCAATTTGGACAAATGGGGCAGGATATATAGAGTTAAAGTTGGGGCCCTGGGTATCGTTGTCGAACAGAGAGGCGGAGGTGTTCAGGTACATAGTTCCTTAAAAGTTGCATCACAGATAAAATGGATAGTTAAGAAGGCATTTAGCACACTTGCCTTCATTGATCAGACCATTGAGTACAGGAGTTGGGACGTCATTTTGAGGTTGTACAGGATGTTGGTGAGGCCTCCTCTGTAATACTGTATGCAGTTTTGGTCTCGCTGTTATAGGAAGGATGTTGGAGACGGATCAAAAAAGATTTACCAGGATGATGCTGGGAATGGGGGGTTTGAGTTGTAAGGAGAGGCTGGATAGGCTGGGACTTTCTTCACTGGAGCATAGGAGGTTGAGTGATGATTTGTAGAAGTCTATAAAATCATTAGGGGCATAAATAAGGTGAGCAGCAAAGGTCTTTTCCCTTGGATGGTGAAGTTCACATGAAGGGGGTGTATTTTTAAGGGGAGAAGAGAAAGATTTAAAAGGGACCTTAGGGATTGACTTTTTCATACAGAGAGTGGTTCATGTGTTGAATGAACTACCGGAGGAAGAGGCAGATGCAAGTTCAGTTACAATATTTAAAAAGCATTTGGAGAGGTCCATGTATAGGAAATGTTTAGAGGGATATGGGCCAAACACAGGCAAGTGGGACTAGTTTATTTTGGGAAAATTGGTCAGCATGGACAATTTGGACCAAAGGGTCTATTACTGAGCTGTATGACCCTCTGACTATGAGATAGTGGTAACAAGAATAGTAGGGGTGATCAGAGATTTAAAAAAAGGGGATTTATCAGAGAATTTTTTAAAAAAAAGGAGGCAGGAGGCATGGCTGAGGTGATGAATAAATACTTTGCATCTATCGCTACAAAAAGGGTGGATTCTTCCAGGCCATGGTGACTGGGAGTAAACACTGGGGCTTGAATGGTTCAAAATTAATTAGGAGAAATTCTTGGGTAGAATGTTAGTACTTAAAGTTGACAAGGAATCAGAGCCAGATGAAATGTGTCCAAGAATATGAAGGAAATGAAGGTATAAATTGCATGGGCTCTGGCAATAAACCTTTATTTTCTCCCGGCCTCAAGGGAGGCGTCAGAATACTGGAGATTGCAAAGATTTGTTCAAGCATGGATCTTAGGATAATCCCAGCAATTGTAGATCAGTCAGTTTAATTTCAGTCGTGGGGAAATTTCAAGGAGCAATCATTCGGGATCGAATTAGTAGTCACAAAGAAAAATTGGGTGGATTAGGAAGAGTCAGCATGGATTTCTAAAGGATTAAATTAGGTTTAACTAACTTTCTGGAGTCATTTGAAGACGATAACAGAAAGGGCTGATGAGGGTGATGCTGTTGATGTAGTATTCATGAAATTTCAGGACGCCTTGATGTAACCACACAACAGACTTAAGAAGAAAGTTATGGGTCACAGTAGAAAATAGGTAGTAGCAACGTGGACACAAAATTGGCTGAGTGATAGGAAACAGAGTAGTGGTCAATGGATATTTTTCAGGCTGGAAGGATGTTTTCTAGGGGTTGATACTAGGGCCCTTGCCCTTCCAGATATATATTAATGATCTGTTGGTATGCAGGGCACAAGTTTAAAGATGGAAATATGTAATTTGGAAGGACTGTGAACTATGAGGAGGAAAGTGTGGAAGTCCAAAAGGACAGTAACAAGCTGGTGGAGTGGGCAGTCAGAGAGCAGATGAGGTTCAATGCAGTAAAGTGTGAGGTGATGCACTTTGGTGAGAAGGACATTGAAAGACAATACAAAATAGGGGATACAATTCTAAGCACAGTGCAGGAACAAAGGGTGCTGGGATTTCTACACAGTCCCAATGTACTATCATCCATCACAATTTCTAGGTCCATGGTATTGCTCCTTCAACTTCAATGGAAGATTGTAGAGTTCAGACTGAGCATGGGACTGGGAATTGAAGCCAAAAGCACAGGGATTTCAGGGCCGCAATTATTGCAGTAAAAATGCTGAAGAAAGCAACCACCTAATCACATGCACACTCTGCCATGATAGTTGTTGAAAAGCAATCAGGTCAATACCCTCCTCACTATCTCCCTTCGTCTCCCCCCATTCCAGCCCTGAACCTAATTGTTGCTCCGTTACGGGTGACCCAATTGAGATCACTGAGAAGTAAATGCATACTCGGGACTGAAGCCTGGCATCTAACTAGTTTGCAACCTTGAGTGTCAGGGGCTGTCTAAACAACAGGGCAACGTTGCACTTTAGAAAGATGATTCACTGGATCTATGGTGCCAGATAATTATTTCTGCAGGGGACCGTGCAGCTCATTTTTTGTTTGATTGGTCCGAGCCCTTGTCTAATAGAGCAGAGACACCTGCTGACCGAAATGCTCATAGCAAGCTGCTGGGTTGCATTGAAGTCAAAGATGATTAATTTGCAGAAGGCTTACGGTACCCGTAGCACAACATCCATGAAATGATGCCTTAATAATCTCTTCTATTTTTCTTTCTGATTGCACTTCAATGTCCATTCGGGCAATAGGTCTCTGGTGGAGACAACTCCAATAATGAATACAAGCCCGGTACCTTCTATACCTTTGGAGTGTCTGACCCAAGGGTATTATAAAATATTCAGTTTTGCGTTTCCTTTCCTTTGTAAACACAAAACATATAAGAAAAGCAGAAGGCAGATACAAAATGAAGTGGTATAATCTGTGATACCTACTTCTTTTACAGTTTGCTGTGTTTTAATGTAAACAATGTTTCTATAAATTACTTTTTAAAACCCCTTTCATTTATTTTTTTTATTTCACCATAAAGACCCTGTTGCCTAATTGCAAATGTTTTGACAGATGTTTTATCACAGATGCTTTAATGTTGTCTTAGCAATTTAAAAAATCTCCTGAAACACAAGAGTAAATCTTAAATCACTTCATAATCTCATTTATTTTAAATGGAGTAATTATAAATATGTCTTGCTATTCATTATCAAGAGGTATATGCCACCAGCAAGAACTAGCTTTGAAAAGGTGATGGTAATATCACTCTCTGAAGTTTGTAAAGCTCCACGTTTGGGTCTAAACATTCTGGTCCAGGTATCTTTGGCAGACAACAATTTGGGTACAGTTCCATCTAATGTGATACATCATTACTACACTGCTCAGCTAACAACGACACTGGTTGCTTGGAAGTCCCAGAACTAGTGTTTGTCAGAGGTGTTCATCACCAGATCTACATGATTTCAGAGCAGCCGACTGGATGTCTACCCAACTGTATTGAAGAGTTGTTTCTGAAGTCTTTTCTTTATTCTCCTTCCCGAGACTTTGCCACATAAGGTGAAAGGGGGTTTTGGTCCCATTTAATTGGTTTTCAATTCCTACACAGTCCTGTTTGAAGTCATCTGTCAATGTATATCCTCTGGGCATCCTAAAAGCAATCCTTGAATAGACTCGGGCAGCAGTCTGAGGTGTTACCTCCAAGTGCCTTACCTCCCCCAAGGCTGGAGTGAAAAACAGACGTCTTCATAGTCACAAAACCAATGTGCTAGAGTGCTGTCCCAGCTCACTACTTCACAGACATTTGGCAAAATCTTCCCATCCTGCCTTCCCGTCTCATACCCAATGTAGTTCTTCATTCAGGCTATCAATTTCTTGTTGTTTGCTACATCACTTCAAAACACTAGTTAAGAATCAACTATGTTGCACTGGACTGGACTCACCTATAAGCTAAACTGGGTAAGGACAGCATGTTTATTCCCTTAAAAGGGAAGCATTTAGCCAGATGCTTTCAATGGAAATCTACAGTCATGTTTTAATTTCTAAGATCAACAGAATTCAGATTCCTGTCCTGTTATGATGGAAGTTGAACTCTCATAGCGTAGGTTTTAAAGTGACTGATCCAAAACCATGACCATTCTACTATAGTGCATAACCACATAGTATTGTCAGATGTCTTTATGGACAGGGGCTGTGAGGTCAAAGTGCTGCTGTTGAGGTCAATGTGCGGTCTTTGGTGAGTGTCAGGCTTCACTGAGGAGGGCAGGCAACATTAAGGTACAGCAAAGTAAGGTCTTCCCTTTTTTTTATCCAATAGTTATTAGAGGGGTAGCAATGGCATTCAGTAGGGTGGTATGCTCCTCCTCTGAGATATGGAAGACCAAGGAGAAGTCAAATGTCTCCGATATCTGCGTCTGCAGGTAGTGAGTCCACCCAAAGCTCCCCATGGATCAGTTGGAGCAGCAGCTGGACTCGATGAAAAGCTTACAGAAAGCAGAATGTTCTATAGACAGGAGTTTCCGGAACGTGGTCACACCAAGGGTCCAGTCAGATAGCTATGTGACCGCCAGGAGGGGCTGGTAGGCAGAGCAGGAGTCCCCTATGGTTATTCTCCTCTCAAACAAGTATACCGTTTTGGATACTGTTGAGGAGATGACCTCTCAGGAAAAAGCAACAGCAGTAGCCAGATCAATGGCACCGTGATTGGCTCTGTTGTTTAGCAGGGAGGGTCAAAATGTAGGCAATCAATAGTCAGGAACACAGATAGGTGTTGCTATAGACACGAGTGAGACTCCAGGATGGTATGTTGCCTCCCTAACGGCAGGGTCAAGGATGTCACCGAGTGGGCACAGGACGTTCTGAAAGGGGAGGGTGAGCAGCCAGAGGTCGTGGTACATGTTGGTACTAACACTATAGAGAGGAAGAGAGGAGGGGTCCCACAAAGGCAATTTAGGGAATTTCCTGTGCCCACTGAGATAGAAAGATGGACTTCCTAGGGTTGTAATCTCAGGATTACTCCTTGTGCTATGTGATAGTGAGACCAGAAATACGAAGATAATACAGTTGAGGCTAAAGAGCTGATGTAGGTGGGAAAGCTTCAGATATATGGACAATTGGGATCTCTTACAGGGCAGAAGGGACCTGTACAAGAAGGACAAATTTCACCTAAACTGGAAATTTAGGTGAATTAAATTTCACCTAATTTAATATCCTGGTAGGGGGATTTGTTCATGCCACTTGGGAGGGTTTAAATTAGTGTAGCAGAGTCGTGTGAACTCAGCCAGTAGGTCAACATGTGGAGTGATTGAGGCAAAAGTAGAGGTTAAGTCAAGTAACTCCAATAGGAAGAACAGGCAGGACCAGGTTAATCAAAACCACGGGACTGGTAGTCTGAAGTATATTTATTTTAATGCAAGGAGTATAACAGATAAGGCAGATAAGCTTCGAGCCTAGACTAGTACAATGAAGTATGATGTTGTAACCATTACAGAAACTTGGTTGTGAGAAGGGCAGGACTGGCAGCTCAACATTCCAGGCATGATAGAGAGGGAATTACATTACTGATTAAGGAGAATGTCACAGCTATACTAAGAGCGGACATCTTGGATTATACTATTGGCCTCCCAAAAGCCAGCAGGAGATAGAGGAGCAGATATGTAAGAAGATCATAGAAAGATGTAAAAATACAGTGTTATTGTAGTGGATAATTTTAACCTTCCCAATACTGATTCAGGCTCCCTTACTGGCTGGGGTTTGGATGGGGCAGAATTTGTTAGGTGCATCCAGGAGAGCATCTTGAAACAACATGTAGATATTCCAACTAGGGAAAGGGTCATACGAGAGCTTGTGTTGGCAAATGGGCCTGGACGTGTGATTGGAGTTTCAGTGGCGGAGCATTTGGGAATAGTGACCATAATTCTGTAAGTTTTAAGATAGTTAAGGATAAAACTGGTCCTCGGATGAAAGTTCTAAATTGGGGAAGGCTAATTACAGCAGTATTAGCCAGGAACTAGAGAAATCAGATTTTGGACAGTTGTTTGAGGATAAGTTTTCATCTGACATGTGGGAGTCTTTTAAAGGACAATTGACCAGGACTAGCATGTCTCTGTCAGGATGAAAGATAAGGTTGGCAAGATTTAGGAACGCTGGATGATAAAAGATAGTGAAAGTTTAGACAAAAAGAAAAAAGGAAAGCATATGTGAGGTTTAGAAAACTGATATCAGACAAGGTCCTTGAAGAATATAAAGGAATCAGGAAAGAACTTTAATAAGAAATTAGGAGGACTAAAAGGAGCCATAAAATCTCCTTGGCAAGTAGAATTAAGAAGAACCCCAAGGCATTTTATATATATATATATATATTAAGAGTAAGAGGGTATCTAGGGAAAAGATAGGTCTACTCGAAGACAAAGGAGGAAATTTATGCGTGAAGCCAGAGGAAGTGGGTAAGGTCCTTAATGAGTACTTTGCATCTGTATTCGCCAGACAGGAGGACATGGATGATGGTTAGATGACAGAGGGGTATATTGATATTCTAGGATGATGTATGAGGGTATTAAGAAGGATGAGGTGTTGTATGTCTTGAAAAACTTAAAAGGTAATTAATTCGCCAGGGCCTGATGGGAGGCAAGGGAGGAGATTGGTGGGACCTTGACAGAGATCCTTGTAGCCTCTTTAGCCACAGTTGAGGTCCCAGAGACTACAGGATAGCCAATTCACTTAAAAAGGGCAACAGGAATAATCCAGGAAATTACAGGCTATTGAATCTTACCTTAGTGATTGGAAAATTATTGGAGAAGATTCTTAGGAGAGGATTCACTCGCATTTGAAAAAGAATGGGCTTATTAGCGATAGTCAGCATGGCTTTGTCCAGGGTGGTCTTGTCTCACAATTTTGACCGAGTTTTTTGAGGAAGCGATGAAAATGATTGCTGAGGGTAGAGCACTGGATGTTGTCACCATGGACGTTACTAAAGCTTTGACAAGATCCATCATGGCAGGCTGGCTCAGAAGATTAAGTCACATGGGATCGACATGTGTTCGTAAGTAGGATACAATATTGGCTTGGCCATAGAAAATAGACGGTAGTTGTGGAAGAGTGTTTTTCTGACTGGAGGTCTGTGACCAGTGGCATCTACAAGGATCAGTGCTGAGCCTCTGTTGTTTGTAATTTATATAAGTTATTTGGTTAAAAACGTAAGTGGTCTGATTAGTAAGTTTGCAGATGATGTGGAAATTGGGGGAAATGTGGATAGTGCGGAAGGTTGTCAAAGGATGGAGTAGGACATGGATCAGTTAGAAAGTTGGGCGGAGAAATGGCAGATAGAGTTTCATCCAGACAAGTGTGAGGTGATGCATTTTAGGAGGTCAAACTCAAGAGGAAAGTGCGCAGTAAACGGTAGGATCTTTCGGAGCATTGATATGCAAAGAGATCTTGAGGTGCTTTATTCATTAATGGGACGAGGACATTTATGGCATTTATTGCCCATCCCTAATTGCCCAGAGGGAAGTCCAGAGTCAACCACATTGTTGTGGGTCTGGATCCACATGTAGGCCAGACCAGGTAAGGATGGCAGTTTCCTTTTCTAAAGGACGTTAGTGGACCAGGTGGGTTTTTCCTGACAATCGAATCATTAGATCCTTAATTACAGATATTTCATTGAATTCAAATTCCAACAATTGCCACAAGGGCTTTGAACCCTGGTCCCCAGAACATTATCCAGGTCTCTGGATTAACAGTCCAGCGATAATACCACTGGGCCATTGCCTCCCCTTGCAAGTCTATAACTCCCTGAAAGTGGCACCAAGAGTGGATAAGGTGGTAAAGATGGCATCTGGCATGCATGCATTTGTCTGCCAGGGCGCTGAGTATAAAAGTTGGCAAGTCATGCTGCAGCTGTATTAAACTTTAGTTAGACCACAGTTAGAGAATTGTGTGCAATTCTAGATGCCATACGATAGGAAGAATGTGGAGGCTTTGGAGAGGGTGCAAAAGAGGTTCACAAGCATGTTGTCTGGATCGGAATGTATTATTGGAAGGAGAGGTTGGACAAACTTGAATTGTTTTCGCTGGAGCATTAGAGGCTGAGGGGCGACATGATAGACGTATATAAAGTTCTGAGAGACATAGAAAGGGTGGATAGTTAGAGTCTTTTCCACAGTGTAGAAATGTCAAATACTAGGGGGCATCAGAATAAGATGAGAGGGGGAATGTTTAAAGTAGATGTCTGAGGCATGCTTTTTACACAAGGAGTGTTAAATATCTGGAACATACTGCCAAGGGAGGTGGTAGAAGCAGATATGACAGCAATGTATAAGAGACATCTAGGCAGACAAATGAACAGGTGGAGAATAGAGAGATAGGGATGATGTTCTGGCAGGTAGGACTAGTTCAGAGTGGCATCATGGTCGAAACAGATGTGGTAGGCTGAAGGGCATGTTCCTATGCTGTACAGTTCTATGTTCTGTATACTATGTCCTTGTGCCATTGTCCAAAGCAAGCTGGAGGATATATTGCTCTTAAAAATTAGAAATATTATCTCATGTAAGGCATATTGCATCATTCTGTTTTTGAGGTCATAGAGTTATACGGCACAGAAATGGACCCTTTCGTCCGACTTGTCCATTCCCACCAGACATCCTAATATCTGACCTAGTCCCATTTGCCAGTATTTGGCCCATATCCCTTTAAACCCTTCCTAGTCGTGTACTTGTCCAGGTTCCTCTTAAATTTTGTAATTGTACCCACATCCACCACTTGCTCTGGCAGCTCGTTCAATACAGGCATCACTCTCTGCGTGAAAAAGTTGCCCTCAGGTCCCTTTTAGATCTTTCCCCTCTCACCTTAAACCTCTGCCCTTTAGTTTTGGACTCGCCTACCATGGGAAACAGACCATGGCTATTCACCCTGTATGCCTCTCATGATTTTATAAACTTCTATAAGGTCACCCCTCAGTGTCTGACACTCCCTGAGAAAAAAGCTCCAGCCCATTCAGCCTCTGCCTGTAGCTCAACCCCTCCAATCCTAGCAACATCCTTGTAAATCTTTTCTGAACCCTTTCAAGTTTCACAACATCTTTTCCATACCAGGGAGACCAAAATTGAAAGCAGAATTCTAAAAAAAGTGGCCTCACCAATGTCCTATACAACTGCAACATGACATCCTAACTCCTTCACTCCATGTTCTGGTCAATGAAGGCAAGCATACCAAACGGCTTCTTCACTACTCTGTCTTCCTGCGACTCCAATTTCAAGGAACTACGCACCTGCACCCCTAGGTCTCTTTGTCCCGCAATATTCCCCAGTGCCTGTCCTGGTTTGCCTTACCAAAACGCAACACCTCACATTGATCTAAATTAGGTGGATTGATCAGTTAATTTCAGGCTATTCCATACATTTCCTGTAAAGATACAAACTAAATCAGTTAGGTGCCTGTTCCTCTCAGATGACATAGACATGACTTAAGGTCACATAGAGCAATGTTCCTTTGTGGATTGACGGCCAACAGGAAAAGGCTGGCTTCCTGTATATAACTTTTATTTGAAAACTGTTTTTCATTGCTAACCGGTTATGCCATCAATAATATAGCATCTGAAATATGAAGGATTCAGAAATGTTTTAAGTGTTAAAAGTGAGTGGAACTCAGTCTGAAACCTTAGGCTTATTGTCACTTGTACACCAAGGAAAATGATGGTACCAAGTTGTTCTCTTGGTATGGCCCAGAGAGCACACTAATTCATTCGCACGCCTTAGCAATTCACTAATTCAACTTTTTAAACATCAGTGAACTCCCTTCTTTTACTAAACTTGTCTATAACTCCTCAAATTTAGATGGTTTTCTAAGTCATGATCTATTTTAATCAACATATCTGTTAAAACTTACAATATTAATAGCCAGAAGAGTATATTCAATCAGTGGTTTAAGGGAGCAGCTAGAAGCACACTTTCATTGCACAAAATCTGATGGCTCTGTCCGCATCTAACAGTCAGTGGTCGATCAAAGTCTAGCATGCTGGTTAGAAAGGGGGCAACTAAATCGTAGCTAGAGCTCTCCTTTCTTCAAACTTTCAATATTCAGACAGATCATCTCAGATCACTGTCAGTCGCAGTACTCATCCACCTCAGCTCCGTAATTGAGCGGCGAGAGCTGATCAAGGCATTCAGTTATTGCTGATGTTTCCCGGCACTTAAATCCAGCATGCAGCTATAGAAATCAAACCATCGCATCATTAACATCCATACGGGATACATACTCCTAAGCCACATAGATCTTTCTTTCATAGTCTGCAGGATATTCTAGATCTACTTTGATTGTCTCCCGAGTACATCAAACTGATTTATTGCTGGAGGTGAAGCAACGCCAAATTTATTACTTAATTTAATTACTTTATGCCTGCAGGGCCTCTCATTGCACTAATGCGTTGAATATCTACTTTAAAAAGGTACATTGGCCCAGCATTTCCTCTGCTGGTAGCTGTGGAAATACTCTGTTTTTGTCTTCAAATTTTTCTTTGAAAACTGCTACTTAACTCCAGCTCCTCACAATGAACATTGTTTCACAGCTGTTTTAGCTGCTGAAGAGGAAATGATTATAATTAATTATTCTTCTTCAGTGCACAGGAGACAAATGGAAATTTCAGTCAGATGTTGAAAATGAACAATTGTATATTAGCCAGAGCCTGAACAAACTATATATTTGCTTTCGGGCATGACTAAACATGGAACCTCACTTCTTACATTTTGTAAAATGTCTCCTCACGCATTGAAGACTGAAGAACTTTCTCACAGTCCCTGACAGGGATACTTACACAAATGTACGTCAATTGACAACACTGATTACACACCTTTAGATCTCTAAATAGTGCGTTCTAGTCCTATGGAAAAATGAATAACCTACTACAATGTTGAGGGCTAATCAAGTTTTTCTTGAAGCAATATGCAGACTCCAGGCTATTTTTGTTTTATTCTTTTAGACGATGAAGACGTCGCTGGCTAGGCTAGCATTTATTGCCCATCCCTAATTGCCCAGAGGTAACCACATTGCTGTGGGTCTGGAGTCACATGTAGGCCAGACTGGGTAATGATGGCAGTTTCCTTTCTAAAGGGCATTACAGAACCTGATGGGTTTTTCTTACAATTGGCAATGGATACATGGTCATCATTGGACTCTTAATTCCTGATTTTTTTTACTGTTTTCAAACTCCACCATCTGCCATGGCAGAATTCAAACCCAAGTCCCCAGAACATTATCTCTGGATTAACAATCCACTAGGCCATTACCTTCCAAGTGATTCAAGGAAGCTCCACAGGCCATCTATTCCTTTAGATGGGTATTAAGGATGCAAAGATACTGGGGAAAAAAGTTCACTGAGTGATCCAGGAGATCCCACGTATATTCCCAGCAGGAAAAATTAGAGGCATAGAAGTTCAACACCATGAAAGCAAGGTTGGAACAAGCTCTGATGAAGAGTCATTTAGGTTTGAGACGTTAGCTTGCACCCTCTCCACAGATGCTGCCTGACTCATTGTGATTTCCAGCATTGTTTGTTTTCAGTACAGATTCCAGCATCTGCAGTAATTTCCTGTGAGGTTCAACACCCCATTGACTTTTACTGTTATCAGCAATAGGTGGAAAACAACTCCAATAAGCTGAGTTCATCCATAATCATGGCCCACACTTGGTTCCATTGGAAAGGTGCAATCTTCAGCAACACTTGAACATGACAACATTTGAAGCCAGTGCCTCCCCTGTCTGCCTGCACTTGCCAAATGGTACCTCCTACTGTGTGCAGGAAAGTATCTACATTGTTTTTGAACAACTGAGGAGGACACCAGGTCTCTACAACCCCTTACCCAGCTTGCTGCAACACCCCACTTCTCGCCATCTTCCTCCTTTCTACATCCCTGCGAGTGCCAGTTCCCAGTTGGCAGTCTGGTGACATGACTCCAAAGTATACACACTTCAGCTGCCCTGACTTGCAATAAGATAGAATGCCCACATTTCTCTGCCCTTCATGTCAAGGCTGCTACCTCACCCAAGTAACACCGTAACTGACCTGTTGCCCCTTTGTTGCTCTGAAATTCAGCCAGCCGTTGTGGCCCCCCTCCCCGGAATTTCTGCAGAAGTCAAAAATCTATAAAATACCATAGAAATAAATGATCATTGATCTTGTACCAGTAAAGGTGGACATAAACTTATTTGCTTGACATCATAAGACAAAGAGTTTCCATTCTTCCCCATTCATGAATCCAGACTCACGCTCATGTGGTTGACTCTTAACTGACCTCTGAAGTAGTTGGCAAAACATTCAGTTAAATCAAATTGCTAAAAATTGCAATCTGACCCCACTACCAAAGACATTTTTCCCTCCCACCCACCTTATCTGCTTTCCGGAAGGACCACTCTCTCCGTGACTCCCTTGTCCACTCCATGCTCCCCACCAGCCCACCACCCCTGGCACTTATCCCTGCAACCGCAGGAAGTGCTACACCTGCCCCTACTCCTACCCCCCCATCCGCATCCCAGACCCCAAGAAGACTTTCCACATCAAACAGATGTTCACCTGCACATCTGCTAATGTGGTATACTGTATCCACTGTTCCAGATGTGGCCTCCTCTACATCCGGGAAACCAAGCGGAGGCTTGGGGACCGCTCTGCAGAACACCTACGCTCGGTTCGCAACAAACAATTGCACCTCCCAGTCACAAACCATTTCAACTCCCCCTCCAACTCCTTAGACGACATGTCCATCCTGGGCCTCCTGCAGTGCCACAATGATGCTACCTGAAGGTTGCAGGAACAGCAACTCATATTCCGCTTGGAAACCCTGCAGCCCAATGGTATCAATGTGGATTTCACAAGCTTCAAAATCTCCCCTCTCCCTACCATATCCCAAAACCAGCCCAGCTTGTACCCGCCTCCCTAACCTGTCCTCCCACCTATTCCCTCCTCCCACCGCAAGTCCCACCCCCATCTCCTACCTACTAAACTCATCCCGCCTCCTTGACCTGTCCGTCCTCCCTGGACCAATCTATCCCCTCCCTAACTCCCCACCTACACTCACCTTTACTGGCTCCATCCCCGCCTCTTTGATCTGTCTGTCTCCTCTCCACCTTTCTTCTCCTTTATCCATCTACTATCTGCCTCCCCCTCTCTCCCTATTTATTTCAGAACCCTCTTCCCCTCCCCCATTTCTGAAGAAGGGCCTAGGCCCGAAACATCAGCTTTCCTGCTCCTCAGATGCTGCTTGGCCTGTGTTCATCCAGTTCTACACCTTGTTATCTCAGATTCTCCAGCATCTGCAGTTCCTACTATCTCCGCTAAAAAGAACATAGTGGGACACCCTTGAGGTGGGAAATGCACAGGAAAAGAAAAAAGGTTCTCCATTGTCTTAAGGGCAGCTCAAAATCAGCAATATATGTGGGCTTTGTACAACACTTACATACATAGAATTAATTGAAGAGAAACTTGCTGTTTCTGCAAGGAGTCGTGGATGGAAACTTTTTGGATTGAACGTTTTTGCTGGGTTGGTCACAAACTGGAGGTCAGTCTCGATTCCTGTTGAAATGTCATCTCCAAGGAGTTAGGGGGCTACTCATTTGATGGGAGGCCACTCCAAAGTGGCCACAGGTTGATCTTGCCCTGGTAAAGCAGTCCCAAAGCAGGGCCTTCACAGCATTCATTGGCTGCCCACCACATTGGAGTAGACTGTCGACTCTGTCTCCACCCTTTGTAAACCATGCTGGCCTTCATAACAAGAGGAATTGAGTATAGGAGCAAAGAGGTCCTTCTGCAGCTGTACAGGGCCCTGGTGAGACCGCACCTGGAGTATTGTGTGCAGTTTTGGTCTCCAAATTTGAGGAAGGACATTCTTGTTATTGAGGGAGTGCAGTGTAGGTTCACGAGGTTAATTCCCGCAATGGCAGGTCTATCGTATGTTGAAAGATTGGAGCGACTGGGCTTGTATACACTTGAGTTTAGAATGATGAGAGGGGATCTGATTGTGATGTATAAGATTATTAAGGGATTGGACACTCTGGAGGCAGGGAGCATGTTTTCGCTGATGGGTGAGTCCAGAACCAGAGGACACAGTTTAAAAATAAGGGGTAGGCCATTTAGAACAGAGTTGAGGAAAAACTTCTTCACCCAGAGAGTGGTGGATATATGGAATGCTCTGCCCCAGAAGGCAGTGGAGGCCAAGTCTCTGGATACTTTCAAGAAGGAGATGAATAGAGCTCTTATAGATAATGGAATCAAGGGTTATGAGGATAAGGCAGGAACAGGATACTGATTGTGGATGATCAGCCATGATCATAATGAATGGTGGTGTTGGCTCGAAGGGCTGAATGGCCTACTCCTGCACCTATTGTCTATTGTCTATTGTCTATAAACCTGTCCCAAAAACAGGAAAGCACCTGGGAGTCATCTTGATATAACTTCCACTTTGGTAGCTGACTCTCTGATCTGCTCCTCCACACCCATCTCCATGGCTCCAGGCAAATGCAGGTCTTTATATTAGCAATGGGGGCACAGCCCATGTTCTGATCCAAGTGAGTACTGAAAATAGCTGAGCAAAATGAGCTGTTCACTTTGTACTGACTTAACCTGCATCATTTTGTAAACGGAGATAAAAGGTACTGCAGATGCTGGAGAATCCGAGATAACAAGACGTGGGGCTGGATGAACACAGCAGGCCAAGCAGCATCATAGGAGCAGGAAAACT
>JAHRHZ010000069.1:6295904-6320827 GCA_024137785.1 Ginglymostoma cirratum | reverse complement strand
CAGCAGGCCAAGCAGCATCAGAGGAGCAGGAAGGCTGACGTTTCAGGCCTAGACCCTTCTTCAGAAAAAGGGTCTGAAAAAGGGTTCTGAAGAAGGGTCTAGGCCCGAAACGTCAGCCTTCCTGCTCCTCTGATGCTGCTTGGCCTGCTGTGTTCATCCAGCCCTACAACTTGTTATCTCAGATTCCCCAGCATCTGCAGTTCCTACTATCTCTGCTGCCACCATGATTTGGGTTCATCTCCAGCAGTGTATTATACCTGCTTTAGAAACATTTATTAACCTCCCCAAACATAGGAAACTGGATGTACATATCAGAGTATTGAATTATTCAAAAGTTATTTATTACAGCTAACAATTATATACAAACATTATATCCATAGATCCATAGGGTTCTAGGCTAAAGCTAAACTATGACGTTACAAAGAGCAGCATGCTTCCAGTAGCATGTCATGCTTCAAGTGATCCCAGAATAAGGTGGACTGTGGGATCTTATCCCCTCAGGTCACATACAATGATACAGGCATAATATTACGAGTGTGTCTCTTAAAGGTATGTGAGCATAATGACATGACACAACTCCTCTCACTTTGGAACTCACCAGCGTTAACTACCTTAGAAAAATTATCCCGATTGATACCAGATTGAACTCTGTGATTAACTGGTGTAACAGAACTAAGCAGTACAACAAACACACCCAGACCCCCACCCCCAGTTCAATGACCCAGCTAAACCCCCACCATCTGACTAATCCAGCCAAATCTAGCTATTACCCTGACTCAATCTTATCTACCGCACCCATTCAGAAATCCACTGAAATACTAGCACGTTTAAAACCTACCTGAATTTGGCAGCAACCAATCTTGAATAGAAATATATGGTCCTTTCTTTCCCTCTGTTCATTTCCCCAGCCCCTTGTCACAATCTTGGAAATGTTCAGTTATCTGGCGAGGAAAATGTACAATTCAGTTTTATGAACTTGCACTTAAGTTCAAGGTTGAACCATATAAAATGCCTTTGAATATTAATTAGTGAAATAATAATTGCAAGCCATGTTCAACCAATGATTTTCCTAATGGTGACACTGAAATTACTTTTCTCAGCCTTTTCTCAAGTTGTTCAGATTGATGTCCTTTGCACTATTTAAAAAAGCACAAAAAGACACCAATACTCAAAAGATGCAATTAACTTTTGGTACAGAATGTAAGGTTTATGGGCACAGGGAAGGTGCTCTAGCATCTAGACTTCTATCTTACTATTCCTACCACATACTGCAGAAACTTTCAGTATCTATACATCCAGCCTGTTCCGACCTCCACATATATAATGAGCAGTGATTAACATGTACTCAGTTTAGAAATCAAAGGATCTTATTCCCCCAAATAAATTATCCATATTTGAGATAGCTATGCAAAAAGATGAATTGCCATTATTAACATTCAGGGCCTGATTCATCAGGGCCCTAGCATTCTTCATAATCATGGTGTGACAGCCGGGTGAGAAGGGCGAGTCAGCTCCCCTCTTTTTAATCAGACATGACAAATAATTTTTTTAAATTTCTTTCAGCACACAGGTATATCGCACATCAATTAAAGATGTAGTTCATTCAATCAAAATGAAGAAGAAGATCACAAGGCCTTTTCGAGTAGCAAAAGAGGAAGGATTTTATTGCACACTAGCACTGAAAGAAAATCACAAAATCACAATGCACGTATCTGGCTGAAGTGCCAATGGGCTAACAGGTAAGGGAAGACAGGGCATGGATGCTGTGAGCATGCAGGTAGGCACTAAGTGAGTGAGTGCAAAGGGGGCTAGCAAGCAGCCCTGAGATGTGGCCCGGTTCAGTCCATGAGCTGGGTTCCTGCTCACGTGCGCAGAAGAGCAGTCTTTCAATTCTGGTTGCTGGTACGACCTGCACTGTACTGTGTAACTAAGTGTGCTGCAACTGGATTGGACAGTGCCAAGAGGATCGTGAGGGTTTGGCAAATCAAACATGCCAATGTCCATAGAAATAAGGCATATGCAGCTGATTTTCCCGGACATGATTTTCGGTGCTGAGCAACACGAAGGCTCCTCACACCCAGAGACAAGCTGAAGTCTCCAGGCACCCGCTCTGACACCCATGTTGACAATTCTCGACATCTAGATTGTTCAGTGAGTTTGATAAGGTAGGAAATTGCACGTTAATGAGATGGGATGTGAAGTGAATATGAAATAATTCCCCTTAATTGACAACTCGCCATGGTCTAACAAGAAACTCAGCTCAATGACCAGTGGATGAATAAAAGATGCAATGAGTTACCCTTGCCATCATGATAGGCTTTATTGGACTGCTCAAAATTCTTTCACAAATCTTGCCATAGCACACATCATTCAGGCCCCTTAAGCTTCTGTCCAAAGACACCATCAGGCTAGCTTTTCATTCCATATTTTTATTGAAGCAAATTTCTCCAGATTTGATGGTGGGATTGGAACACATGTCTTTCAAACATTAAAATAGAACAAGCAATCGCTAATGCTGGAAAAGCTCAGCAGGTCTGGCAGCATCTGTGAAGAAAAGAAAGAGTTAATGTTTCGGGAACAGTGACCATTCTGAGGAAGGGTCACTGGACCCAAACGTTAGCTCTGTTTTCTCCTTCACAGACGCTGCCAGACCTGCTGAGCTTTTCCAGCAACTTTGTTTTTGTTCCTGATTCACAGCATCCGCAGTTCTTTTGGTTTTTAATCTGATTTTATAGTTTGAATTCCTATTTGATTATTATTCACATTAATATGCTCCATGCTAATATTAGGTGAATCATATGGTGGTGGAATTTGACACTGAGGTTAGAAGTTTTTACTGGCAGCTTATCCTGTTCCAACATAATCACAGTCACACATTTCATCATAGTTTTCCATCATTCACTATCACAAACAAAAATGCAGTCACTTTATGTCTTACTCATTAAGAAACTGCAGTGTGTCTTTCTTCAAATGAGTAAAGTCTTCATGAGATGCACTAAATTACAACAATGATTATGTTTCAAAAGCATTTTGTTGGTCATAAGCACTTGAAGATCCCCTGAAGTAGTGAAATGCACTATATAAATATAAGGCTTCATTTTAACTGCAGTCATAATTTGATCAACACATTTTTGTCAGCATGCTTGCTTTGTGAGAAAAATGTGTGTTGACCATAATTCACTGGCGAACTATTTATATGCCAGTTTCGATGTTGTTGATTATCATACCTGCAATGTGACAATTCCACGGCTATAAGTATACAACCACAGTGGAATTGATAGGGAATCCCCTCCATTTTAAAGGAATAATGGCTCTGTAACTCTGCCAGAAATCCCAGTATCATCAGCTGCTGCTAACCTTGCAAATTCAGCAGGTTGCTACAGGTCACCAAATGCTTTTGCAACTCAGATGCCAGCTCCAGTAACTGCACAAACTGTATTTATTTATCGATCCCCTCTTTTGGTTAATCAGTAATTCTAACGCAGTCACCTTGTAGCCAACCATTAGACGGATTATGCAGTTCCATCTCAAAACAGGATTCTTTTAGGAGCGTAGCCATGGTGCAGACTCAATGGGCCAAAAAGCCTCTTCTGTACTTTATGATACTATGATAATTTTGTTGGACCCAAATCTTGTCTTCAGAAGTTACAAACTTAGATGCATTTATACGATCAGAGATTTTCAGTGAGAATATTATTTTGGCAATGCTGCATTATTTGTCATTTCTTCATCACATGTTTTTCTGGCTGTTTTGCCTCACAAATTGATAAGCATAGCCGAGAATGCGAATAACCTCTTGATCGGACAAACCACTGCTGCAAACTGAAGAATTATTTTTCCAGCTTTAAATCATTCATTGCATGGACTGACCTCAGATGAATCGTCCATTCATCACTTCAAACTGTCTGCATTCACTTTGTGAGCAGCAGCTTTTAGTACAAGCAGAAGATATTCCATCTGGTTAAAGTTATTGACATAGCAGACAACTATCGACTGGGTAGTGCGTTTGGCTCCAAATAAAGAGGTAATGGGCTTAAGGTTCACTGACAATGCAGTGCTCCACTGCATTTAATAACAAGGTGTCTTTCACAGGATATATTAATCTATTATTATAACTATAATAATTATTTGACCAATGGTGGACCAATGATATATACATGTATAGTCTACCATGTTCATTGTTCCTCAAAGGTCCCCAATGTCCAGGAGCTAGAAATCCAGCCTCTGTCTCTCTTATTGCTTTTCTGAATAGGCAAGACCAAGCACAGACTGGGAGACCATGTTACAGAACACCTCTAACTCCTGTTTGTTTGAATGACCTGACTTTTCAGTCCCTTGCCACTTAATTACACCATCTTGCTCTCAGGTTCACATTTCTGTCCTCGGCTTGTTGCAGTGCTCCAATGAAATCCAACACAAGATGGAGAAAAAGCACCTCACTTTCTCTTTGGACGTTTGACAGTCTTCAGATGTAACAATGAATTAAACAAAACTTCAAACCATAAACTCTGTTCTCCATATCGATAAGCCAAACCACACTATCCCCACTGCGGTGTCTTATTTGCATGAGTTTTCTCTCAGTACAGCTGACTTAGTTTCAACAAGTAATACGACAATTAACACCTATTTTCCATCTGTATTCTTCTTAACCGTCATCAGTGCTCCCCTTGTTTTTACACTGGGAACCTCAACAATCTGTTGCATTTGCTTCTAAGCACCTTTCACAATAGAATATAAAATTTCACTTTTCTAGCTCCTTTCAGTTACAATAAAGAATTACATTGGACTCGAAACTTTAACTCTGTTTGTTTCCCCATAGATGCTGCCAGACCTGCTAAGTTTCTCCAGCACTTTCTATTTTTAGTTTTATTTTATTGTATCATTGGTGTTTGAGCAATAAATTTGAATTTGGATAACACACTCAAGCCAAAATCACACGGAGCTATTTTACTTCCCGATATTTTTCATCATTGGATCCCAATTGAAGCAGCATCTCAACTTGAAAGTGCTCCTGTTTTCAAATCCTTCCATGGTCTTATCACCCTCAATCTTTACAATCTCTTACAATTCTACTACTCAACAAAGTATTTGGGATCTTCCAATCCTTGGCTTTTGCGCATTCCCTTGGTCATGCCTTCACCTGCAAGCTCCAGAATTTCCGTCTTAAACCATTCAGCTCTTCATTTCCTCCCTTAAAGTGCTTCACAAAACCTAGGTCTTTGACCAAGGTCTCCCACACATTAAGCTTCAGACCTTCACAATTGGAAATGCAAAATACCAATTAAAGAACTGCATATTGTAGAGAATATTAACATCAAATGTCGTTGAAATGAAGGTTCAACATAAAACAAATGAAGTTCATGTTGCAAAAGTGACAGAAAGTGAGAATAAATCAGCCATCTTGCAGCTAAAGTGACTGGAATCACTTTTCTTCCCACCAATTCTTTGGTAAGGTGCTGACTCTCTGCAATTTGTCATCACATCAATGTGCTCTATCCATGAGAAACATGGTTGAATAATCAGAATTAATAACACTGTTTTATATGTCACTATTCACATTCCGCAACAAATAATAGATAATTTGATTCAGTTTAAGTTATAATGAGGCATACAAAATTTTAACAATTAACTCGTAGAAAGGTGAATGAAGAGTTAAAAACACTGTCTTTTATTCTGAGCCATATTTTATTTTAAATAGGAGCATAACGACATCTTTGAAATTGTCATTATCTCTCTAATAAAACCTATTCCATATATCCCTCAAGCAGTAAAGGACAAAATACAACTGGGGCTTTAATTCTGCACTATGGAGATTGACTTTTTAAGATGTATCTTGTATCATATCAAGCGAAGAGAAAATAATAAATGTACCACATGTAGTTTCTTAAGGTTTGACATTTATCTCAAATGGCAGATGCACAAAATGTTTTCACATGAAGACAGGTATGATTTATGTAGCTGCTTTCTTTTTAATACCATTGGGTCTGTGTGGCATTTAAGGGGATTTTTAATGAAACTTGGATTAACAAGATTCTGGGTAGATGTGTAATTGAATACAAAGCTTTGCAATCAAATTGTGCCAAATTCTTTTGCAGGAACTCAATACTTCATAGGGAGATTTGTCTGTTAAAATATCAACTTGTTTACATCATCTAACAAAGCCAATTAGATACCATTCCAGTAAGGTCGAAATACTTTAACTACTGAGATATAGATGAGAGGCTTTATCATCAGTAGTAGAGATTTATTCAGCTATGGAGTTCAAAGTCTTACAACTCCCAAACACAGCCACTGTCAATGAACTCATTGTAAATAGACAATCCTTGTCGTTGTGTTGTGTATTGTCTGGTCACTCATATCCTGGAAGATATGTTGGCAAACCTTTCAAAGAATGGTGGAAGGCTGTTATTTATTCGCTCACCTGATATAGTCACTTCTCATGAGGTGAAAATTTGTGGCTTATCCCTAGTTGCCCTTGAGAAGGCAGAGAGAAGCTGTTGAGTATGTGGTATACAAGGACAGTGCTGTTAGGAAGTTTTGGACCTTGACTCTGTGACAATGTAGTAATGGCACACTGTTTTCAAACAGGTTTGTGTGTGATTTGGAGAGGAACTAGCAGGCGGGAGTATTTCCCTTTGTTCTTCTAGATGGTAGAGCTCCCAGCTTAGAAGGTACTGTTAAAGGGGACTTGGTGGGTTGCTCAGTGTACTTTGCATACTACTGCCATTGTGTGAAAGTGATGGAGGGAGTGCATGAGCAAATAATAAAATCAGGGAAAATCGGGCACTGTGGATGTGAGTTAACGTGAATTAAACCTCCAAGCATTTGATTCCTATCAGGGGTGGGTGTCAGTCATCTTAGTGTTGCCTGAATGGCTAGTTTGTACTACAGTGTGATACCAAAAGCTCAGGGCTCAATTCCCATGCTGGCTAAGGTTGTGCCTTCTCAAAGAAACTTCCTCCTTACTTGAGGCACAGTGACCTTCAGGTTAAACTCAGCAGCGGTCATGTGTCTCTCTCTTTTTCATCAGAGAGCAGCCCATGGTAATATGGCAGCATTCACTGCTCAATGACATAACTGGAAAACTGTGTGTGGGTGAACACGGAAACATTCTTAGAAGCTTTCAGTACCCCTTGAAACAATTCAGGCCAATTTATTTTCATGGGCAATCCAGCTAAAGTACAGTACAGTAGTTGTCCTTTTCCTGTCCTAAGTAATTGAAAAACTATCGAGAGCTCACTGTCAATAGCTAGATATGCAGCCAAGTTACAGAAAACTGAGGGAGAAACAGGGTTGCAGATGTAGAACACTTCAAATTTGATAGCGTAAACTGGGAGCGCTTCAGTGTGAAAGGATTAGATAGGGCAGAATTTTTAAAGTACAGGAGAACTTTCTGTGCCAGTATTGTAGATACTCCTACTAGAGATGGGGCAGTGCTAGACCTATTCTGAGTGAAGCTGGTAACGTGGGTCAGCACTTTGAGGATAGTGACCATTTGAAAACATTCTGAAGGATAGGATTAACTGATACATAGAAAGGCAATGATTGATCAGGGACAGTCAGCACAGATTTGTTAGGGGCAGATCCTGTCTGACTAATCTAAATGTGAAAAGGTGACTAATTATATTGATGAGGATATTGCAGTTGGTGTGGTTTGCATGGATTTCTGTAAGCTCTTTGACAAGAACCCACATGCCAGGCTGGCCCAAGGGATCCAAGGCAAGATCCAACTGAATCCAGGCTTGGCTTACTAGTAGGAGACAAAGGGTGATGGTGGAGGGTTGTTTCTGTAATTAGAAGCCTGTGAACAGCATTGTACCACACAGTTTTTTTTATCTGGGACTCCTCCTGTTTATTGTGTATATTAATGATTTGTATATAAATGCAGAAGGTATAGTTCTTAAGTTTGTAGATGACATGAAAATTGATATTGTTGACAGCAGGAGGATGGTATCAGGGTATGGTCTGATATTAATCAGATGGTAAATTGGGCAGAGCAATCGTAGATTGAATTTAATCCCACTAAGTTCAAGGTAAAGCATTTTTGAAGGTCTAATAAGTGAAGAATATACACAATGAATGGTAGGCCCCTAGGGATTTCTGAAGAACACAGGGACCTTGTTGTACAAGTCCATAGATCCTTTAAGGTCTGAGCACAGGTAGACAGGGTGTTGAAGGAGGCATAACGGGATGTTGTTTTCATTAACTGGAGCATAGACTATTTCTTACTCCTGTAGGAAAGTCTTGTTACAAGTTTATAAAACATTGGTTATGCCACAGTTTGAGTCCTGTGTGCAGTCTTGTCGCCACACTATCAGAAGGGCATGATTGCACTGGAGAGGGTAGAGAGGAGATTCACCTGGATGCTGCCTGGGATGGAAAGTCTCAGTTATGAGGAGAGACTGGATAGGCTGGGTTGGTTTTTCTTGCAGCAGAGAAGGCTAAGGGGGTGTTTCTGATTATGATATACAAAATTATGAGAGGTACAGACAAAGTAGACTGTGAGAATGTCTTCCTCATAGCAGATAGGTCTAAGACCAGAGGACATAAGTTTAATGTGAGGAGTAAGTGGTTTAGAGGAGACCTAAGAAACAATGTTTTTCACCCGGACAGTGGCAGATATGTGGATCAGGCTGCCTGAGAGTGTGGTGGAGGTAAATACTCTTAACAGCGCTCAAGAAGCATGTGAGGGCATAGTAGACTGTTAACCAACTGCGGGTAAATGAGATTCGTGTAGTTTGGTGTTTGTTGACTGGCATAGACATGATGGGCGGAAGGGCATGTTTCAATGCTGTATTACTCTATGACCTAATTTAGCACAGGCCTTACCCGAAATGAGTTAACTGCCTGGAAGTTTGGAAAAGACAGGTTCAACTGAGGCATTCAAGAAGGCATTGGGTGATTATTTGGATGAAAATAGTGTTCAAGGGTATGTGGAACAGACAGGAGATTGGCACCAGGTAACAATGCCCATTCAACAAGTTGGTCCAGGGACAATGGGCCAAATAGCCTCCTCCTGGGCCATTACGCTTCTGTGACTGTCTTTTTTTTTTTGCCTTTTTATCCCCTCCCCATGATCCTCCCAAAGCAATGACGTCCTCCAAACAGCCGACAAGTGCATGAGATGGATGAATATGGAATATAACTAACTTACCATTTATGTTAAGACTTTGTCAAGAGCAACTCTTGAGTGGTGTTTGTTGCACTGTCCACACTTGGTTCTGTCAGTCATCCAGCTCTCTTTTCTGCCGGTTAAACTCTATTGACTTTGTGTACACTGTGACGGTTTGTCTTTGCATTTTTACAGAATGGCTGACCAGGAAATTCTTGCACACATATTACCTGACATCAGGCACACTTACAGGCTGACAAACAACCCATCTGGTCACATTATAAATTGATCTCCTCTGGCCAACAGATTTTGGAATGTGATTCAAACGCATAACATCAGTCCCAAACATGGGAACGCCAACCCAACACCTCCCGATGTAGTGTTAGAAGATACTTTTGCCCAATCTAGCCACATAAACCTCACCAAGGACTATCTGTGCCACCTTTGCCCAGTTCCCTCTCTTCTATAATCTTTCATCCCTTGACACTAAAAGTGCCAAAAGGGCTGACACTCAAAAAGTGTTCATACTCTGGGGCTGTCACTTTGACTGGATGCCTCAATTAAAAGTGACTTGGGTCTGCTAGTAAAATTAAGTGGCTTTGCTTCTGCTCATGGGATCACCCTCCAGTCACCTGTGCCCTGTAAAGAAGGTTTCATATGAAGCCTGAAATTCTGGCCCAATCCTCCCATGGTATCTCCCTAATCATAATAAAGAGAGAGACTGAAAGTCAAAGGAAGAAATAGAGGCAAGTGGTGGTGGAAGAATATACAAAGAGAAATAACAAATAGCAGTAACAAAAGACAATAATAGCCAGTTGGATAAAGTATACTCTATAATTTACCAAAGGCTGTGCCCTGTGAATCAATGAACATATTAATTTGAGACAGATATTGTCAGGGGTTTTGTTGTTGCAGAACGTCTTTCAGACTTACTTCTGCCATTTCTTGGTCTCTATCTCTCCCAAGAGAGTATATAGTGTTATATTGTATTTCTTTTGTTGGTGGTAAGTGTTTTGTTTTGTGATCGGGTTGTACAGTATTATTTGGGACTGTCTAATCTCCCAAATCTATGTTCCCTCAGTCCATGGTCTTTTTACGCAAGAACTCTTTATTTACGGCCAATTATATACATGAGACCTTCACATGGGTTTAGGGTTCCTGCCTCCTTCTACATCTCTGTACCTGGCCACGTGTAAAAACCATGTCTTTTTATGTTGGCGTTCCTTAAAATTGTGGACTGAAATGAGAAGGAACTGTTCGAAAAACCAAGGACTGCCACACGATTTGAAAGCAAATAATGTGATTTTCAACACTTTTTGTACAGTTGTTGGCTACAGCAGTCACCGTAGATGAAATGGAGCGGAGAAGTTGGTTGCCAACAAGAATTGATTGGTCTATGGACTAGTGAACAGTTATTGATGAATGGTGCCTTTTGCCTGCCAACAACCATGTGATTGGTTCTCAGGCAACTGAAAACCCATTTGAAACCGGAGGAAAGCCCATTTATCTTTCTGTCAGCAATTGCTGTTGGTTGTGACTTTTTAATTGGTAAGTCAGTTTTAGAAGTGAACTAGCCACAGTGTGCTTCCTACAAACCAATGGAAGCCTTCAGAAAGGGCTGAGAAGAAACCTCCTGATCAGCGAGAACCAGTTCAACAGATCTTGTAGATAAAGATGAATGAACTGCTTTCCCAGTTTTCCACCATTCATGTCTTCCACGCATGTATATGTGTGTGTGTGTCCATATATATATATATCCACACAATTGTGTGTGTACATTCATGCATGCTGCACATATGCCGATGGTTTAACTGTTTAACTATAGCTAAATTCTAACTACTGTTCATTTTTTTTTAACTTATAGAAAACTGGTTCATGCTTTCTATCAACTTGAGTCTGAAATCAGGCAAATTGGGAACTTTGGTGCATTTGTTTTAAAATCTTTAACTTACCTAGAGATTATCATGCATGTGTCTGATGTATACATCATTATTCCACAGCAAAATCACCCCCACACCCTCTCGCCTCAGCTCAAAAAGCTCACTGTATTCAGAATCTGTTGTGAACTGCCTCCTCCACCCCTGAACAGTGAAACAGGCTCTTCAACTGTTTTCTTAGTGCCACGTGAGAAATACTAAGTACTATTTGCAGAGGGGAGAGCAACATATCCATTCTCTCCATTCCATTCCAGTCCTGAAGAACGGTAATATCTGAAATGTTGATTTCTCCTTTTCTCCAGATGCTGCCTGGCCTTGCTGTGTCCTTCCAGCCTCCTGATTGTCTACATTATATCCATTCTTTACACTGTTTAAGTGGCAAGTTAGTCCTGAAAAAATATTAAGTGAATGTCTCATCCAGCTAATTCAGAGATTTCCAGGCTAAACTCACAAGGAATTGGGTTGACCACACCCCATCACCATTTTCACTTCTGTCTATTAAGAATGCCATAATCACTCAGAGGAAAGTGATCTTCCTGCCAATAATAGATCCAAAGCTAGATGAACAAAATATTCATTATTTATACAGATTAAGTAGCAATCTAGCCACTTGAAATATAAGTGAGAAAGATGCTATATTAATCAATGCAACTAATAGAAATCAAATCAAATCCATCTGTTAATCATCATTTAGCATTTAAGGCAGATCAGTCAGTACCAGGAAGAAATAAATAACCATTGCATGGTAAATAAATTATGAAAATTAAATATTAGCAGTAGTGTGTTGTGACAATGGAATATGGAAATTTATTAAAATTGAGACTGCTCCAGATTAATACATCTGTGGGAAATATCTACAATTTCAGTTATTCCTCTTTCAGGTTGTTCAGCAGTTACGCAAATTAGGGACACTCTTAAAAAAAAATACAAGAATGGTATGTCGGTAAAATTTACTTCAAATTAATGACACCACAGAGCGAGGTAGTCGTGCAGGAACGGCAGGGTGTGACTGACAGTGAGCCAGCATGGGACAAGCTAGAGGGGAGGGAATGAAGAAACTGGGACCATTTAACAGGGAAATGTACTTCCCACCTGGGGATAAGGAGCAAGGCTGCCAGTAGGATAGTTAGGTTGCTAACTGAGGCACCGTGGAGCAGGAGGCAGTTTGAATGGGAGTGACAGAATAGACATCTTATAATCTTAAGGTATTTGATAGTCAGGATTGAGAGTCCAGAAGATTTTTGCCTGCATGGTGACAGGGAAAGAGATATTTTAAAGTGGTTACATAGTGGTTAGTTGATCCATTTGTCATAGTTTAAGGTAGGATGACAATGTACTTACTGTGCAAAGATCATAACGATTGAAAAAATTCTAACAATGGATGGTAAACTCGAGGAAAACATTGGCAAAATGATAGGATAGCCATTAACCATACTGATAAGCAGGATCTACAGTATTAAGGAGAAATTCAAAGCAAACTGAGAGAAAGCTGGAGAAACTCAGCAGGTCTGGTAGCTTATGAGGAGAGTGAAACAAAGTCGATGTTTCAAGTGTGACTCTTCTTCAGAACTTAAAGGTATTGGAATTTTTTTTTGTTTATACTCTTGAAGGAGGCAAAGCGGGAGCAGGAGCAGATGATGTTGAAGCCTGGTGTAAATGACAAAGAGTGGATTAAGATAAAAAAGAAATATAGAAAGGGTGTAAATTAAAGTGTAAACAGAAGTGAATAGGTTCCTTTCTATGAAGTGCAAAATAAACAGGATGTAAACATGTCACATTGTGGGGTGGGAGGAAGGGGGAGAGAATATAAGAAAAATGGAGAACGGACGTCATAGGATAAGCCTGGAATTCAACAATGAGACCTCAGGGCTGTAAAATGTGTAAGCAGAAAATGAGGTGTTGGTCCTTGACTTTGCATTGTGCTTCTTTGGAACATTGCAGCAGGCCCAGGACACAGATGTTAGCGTGACAGCAAGATGGCTTATTGTAATGGCAAACAACTGGGATGTCAGGGTTACTTCTATGGACAGAGTGGAAGTGTTCTATAATGTAGTCATCCAGTCCATGCTTAGTCTCATCAATGTAATGGAGACCACATTGTGAGCAGCAAATGCAATCAACTAGATTGAAAGAAGTACAAATGAAACACACCTTCACCTGGAAGGTGTATATGGGGGCTTAGACAGTGAGGAGGGAGGTCGCCAACAGGCAAATGACACACTTTCTGAGATCACACAAGAAGATTGCCATGAGGGTGTGATGAAGTGTTGGGATTTGATCGAGGAGTAGACCAGGGTGCCACGGTGGGAATGTTCCCTGCAGAATACTGACTGTGGAGGAGAGAGGAGGATGTGTTTGGTGGTGGCATCCTGATGGAGGTGGTGGAAATGACAGAAGATGATCCTTTGAATGCAGAAACTAGTGGAGCAGAAAATTAGGACAGGGGAACCCTATCACTGTTTGGTGAAGAGTGAAGGGCTGAAGTGAGGCAGATGGGTCAGGCACAATCCTGAAAACCACAACGAGGGGGAATCCTCATTTGAGGAAAAAGGAGGTCATGTCAGAGGCAGCCTGGTGGAAGGTGGCATCATCGGAACCACAGCAGGTGACAAATTGAACCGAGGCCTTCTTGCTCAGAGGTAGGGACAGTACTACTGCACCACAAGAGCTCTGAGACTTGGACGTATTGCAATTAACTCACTTACATCCAGAATTCCTCAAATCTATCAGTCACATTATTGACTTCTACCCAGAGTCCTGAGTCTGTCTGCATGCAGGTTTGGGGAAAACTCTAGACCACAATGCTTTTGTCAGACTTTGCAGCACAGATAACCCACCATACTGCAATGGACATATCATGCTGGGTCATTATTGCTGGGTCAATCTCCTAGAAGTGCCTACTAAACAACAAATGATTCATTATATTAGCTGCAGTGTTTCAAGCCAGCTTACCACTAACTTTTCAAGGATTCTCAGAGATGGGCATTACACACTGACCTTAACAACAATGCCTTACAGTGCAAATTAAATTTTAAAATAACTAGAAGCCAATATCAAAAATAGGGCAATAAAATACACGAATGTAAGCAATATCAGTGTTAAATTAGAAAGATGGAAATCTATTCTTATTTCTCAATGAAAGTCAAGCTTCAACATGCATGTAGTTCATGAAATGGATTTAACGCAACTGTTACATTTAGCGTCTTTACATTGTTACCCAAGGTTCGACAAATACTTGTCAATAGCAAGTTATCAGGGGTGAAACTGGCTGCTCCATCAGCAGAGCACATCGTGGAACTCATAAAGTTACTACATATTGTGCAATTGTCTCCTTTTAAATTTGAGTGGCTTGTGTTATGTTGCCATACAAGAGAATTTCTGAACTGTAAATTATGAATGGCAGGGGTTGAATTATGAATGCTGGAAATAAAACATATTTCTGTAAGTAGACTGATCTATGATCACTCAGAAACAATAAAATGTGGCAAGGCAACTGGAGAATATGTCAACAAAACTTTTCGCTGTACTCATTTGAGTACATTCAATAATAAAGCTAATTCAATTCAATGGAAATGGAAGAGAAGTATACATTTTATCACTCCTGTTAAATAGATTTTCCATGTAGGGCTAATGAGCACAAATTAGACCTTTATTTTATGGTGTTGTTTGCCTTCAAAACAAATAGAAGAGCCGTCCATGTAGCAGAGTTTTACAGGCTTAGATGACATGAACATTTGCAAATCAGGAAACAATGGTGAAGAGATCAACTTCCCTAGGCATTTTTTTCCCTGAACCACAACATTAGCCTCCCACTTCAGAGTGTCCCACGTGGCTTAGGTGCAAAAGATGATGGCATTGATTCTGTTCAAGGTCAGAGTTCAAACTAAAGGGACTGCTGTAGTATAGTGGGAAATGAACATGTTAATGATGTTGTACATGATGATGTTACTTTGTCATTAACATACACATGTTAAGAGAACGCAAAGAAGAGAAGAACAGGAATGCGGTACTTGAGATCTGTAATTGATATTATGTATATTAGAATTCAGAAAAGGATAAGATAGAGATGCAGCAGACTCAGAGCAGGAACAGTAATAGCGTGATACAGCTCACTCAAGTTAACAATACAGGTAACCTAACACCAAAGGAAACCACGACAGATCTTTTTATCAAGATGGAGAGTGAGGTTGTTGATTCGAAGACTAGGGTGCTGAACCTTATTAAAGGAAACTACAAGGATATGAAGCGTGACTTGGCCTTGATAGATTGGGGAGAGTTCCTTGAAGGGATGACAGTGGATAAGCTATGGCAAACATTCAACGAACGCATGGAGGAACTGAAACAACTGTTTATTCCTGTCTGTCACAAAAACAAAATGGGTAAGAGGGCCAATTCATGGCTTACAAAGGAAATAAGAGATAGTATCTGATCCAAGGAAGAAGCATACAGATTGGCCAAGAAAAATCTGAGGATTAGGAGCAGTTTAGAATTCAGCAAGGAAGGACCAAGGGATTGATTAAGAAGGGGAAAATAGAGTACGAAAGTAAGCTTGCAGGGAACATAAAGACTGGTGCTAAGAGTTTCTATAGGTACTTGAAGAGGCAAATTTGTCTGGTAAAGACAAATGTAGGTCCCCTACAGACAGAAATGGGGGAATGTATAATTGGAGACAAAGAAATGGCTGAACAGCTGAATACATATTTTGGTTCTGTCTTCACAAAAGAGGACATAAATCAGATACCAGAATTGTTGGAGGATGCAAGATTTAGTGAGAGGGAAGAGCTGAGGGAGGTCAATATTAGTAGAGAAATGGTGCTGGGAAAATTGTTGGAATTGAAGGCCAATAAATACCCAGGCCCTGATAATCTATATACCAGAATACGTAAAGAAGTAGCTCTAGAAATAGTGGATGCATTGGTGGTCATCTTCCAGGATTCTATAGACTCTGGAACAGTCCCTGCAGATTGGAGGATGGCTAATGTCACTGCAATATTCAAAAAGGGAGGTAGAGAGGAAACAGGGAATTATAGTCCAGTGAGCCTAACATCCGTAGTGGGGAAAATTCTCAAATCCATCATCAAGGATTTAATAGCAGAGCATTTAGAAAGCAGTGGCAGGATCAGGCAGAGTCAGCATGGAATTATGAAGAGGAGATCATGCTTGACAAATCTGTTGGAATTCTATGAAGAGGTAACCAGTAGAGTTGACAAGGGAGTTCAAGTCGATGTAGTATGTTTGGACTTTCAGAAAGCGGTCGACAAAGTCCCACGTAAGAGATTAGTGTGCAAGATTAAAGTGCATGGGATTGGGGGAAGTGTATTGAGATGGTGGAAAACTGGTTGGCAGAGAGGAAACAAAGAGTAGGAATTAATGGTCCTTTTCAAATTGGCAGACGGTAACTAGTGGGGTGCCACAGGGATCAGTGCTGGGACCCCAGCTATTCACAATACATATTAGTAATTTGGATGAGGGAACAAAATATAACTTCTCCGAGTTTTCAGATGATATCAAGTTGGGTGGAGAGGTGAACTGTGACGAGGATACAGAGATCCTTCTGCATGATCTCGACAGATTGGGTGAGTGGGCAAATCAATGGCAGATGCAGTATAATTTGGATAAATGTGAGGTTATTCACTTTGGAAGCAAAAACAAGAAGGCAGATTACTACCTGAATGACTGTAAATTGGGAGAGGGGAGTGTGCAGCGGGACCTGAATGTCCTTGTTGCACCAGTCACTGAAGGGAAGCATGCAGGTACAGCAGGCGGTAAAGAAGGCAAGTGGTACGTTGGCCTTCATTGCGAGAGGTTTTGAGTACAGGAGCAGGGATGTATTGTTGCAGTTGTACAGGGCCTTGGTGAGACCACATCTAGAATATTGTGTGCAATTTTAGTCTCCTTTTCTCAGGAAGGATGTTCTTGCTCTCGAGGGAGCGCAGTGAAGGTTTACCAGGTTGATTCCAGGGATGGCGGGACTGACGCATAGGGAGAGGTTAACTAGGTAGGGATTGTTTTCGCTAAAGTTCAGACAAATGAGGTGGGGGGATTCTCATAGAGATTTGTAAACTTCTAATAGGACTGGACAGGGTAGATGCAGGGAGGATGTTCCCGATGGTGGGTTTGTCCAGAACCAGGGGTCACAGTATGAGGATTTGGGGTAGACCATTTAGGACGGAGATGAGGAGACATTTCTTCACCAAAAGAGAGGTGAGTCTGTGGAATTCACTACCACAGGAAGTAGTTGATGCCAAAACATTGAATGTACTCAAGAGGTGACGAGGATATAGCACTTGGGTGAAATGGGATCAAAGGTTATGGGGACGAAACAGGATTAGGCTGTTGAGTTAGACAATCAGCCATGATCGTGAAGAATGGTGGAGCAGGCTTGTAGGGCTGAATGGCCTCCTTCTGCTTCTATCTTCTGTGTTTCTATGTAACTATGGCAGACAGAATGCAGGAAGGGACAATGATGCTGACTCAAATCTATGGAAGACACATAATCCATGGGATACAGCAAGAACCGTATGCAGACTGCTACATCAGTATTTATTCAAATCAATCACAAAATGCATTAGACAGGATCCCCAGAACTTGGATTTCTTAGACTGCAGCAAGCATAGAAACAAACAGGAGAATTGGAAAGGCTATTCCCCAAGTCCCTGACTCTTACCTGATCACCCTGCTGAGAGATCTGAAAGGTTGCAGTGAGGTGAGCTCTCTCAATGTGAGGAAGAAGAGGACCACTCCTCCAACAGCAGGAACGGATCGAAATGACCAACACTGTAGAAGTTTGGTGCCTCGAACCTGGAAGCAATTCACTAGGTAGTTCCAGGAACGCAGGAGCGTGGGAATGTATTTTGCATGATACTATTAGATACCTTACAGCCTGACCTTAACAGCATTCTCCTGCACTGCACTGGCCAGGTGAAAACATCTGGCAGCTCCTTTCATTTTCTCTCTCTCTGCAGGCGTCTCACATCCCTCCCTGAACAGCCCAGCACACATCTTCCCATCACTGTCTTGCACTCATCCCTGATGAGCACCCTCCACAGATGGTGCCTCTCCCTCCACTCCATACCAATGAGTATAAACAGTCACAGATCTCTTCTCTCTCTCTCTCTCTGTCTCCCTAAAGAAAAGGAGAGTGCAGACCCTGATGAGAGAGAGACTTTATCAGCCCCTGACACTGCATGTCTACTGGGGAGGAGATGACGCTCCAGGAGCAGTGACCTCCTACAACAGCCTGAGCGTCCGGGGCCTCAATACCTCGGGAGCCTATTCTCACCTGTAAACGTGTGCTAGAAGCCTTGCCTCCTTCCAACTGGATCTCAATATTCATCCCTTCTGCAGGTACATACAGTCGAGAGGTCTGTTGATATGCCACTGCTATTGCTTGTGGAATCTCTTCTCCCTCCCTATCAGTAGCACAAAGTGAATCTTCAGCACTCGCGTACATTCATAAAAGCTGGCTGCAGCTGATGCAGTTGAAAGTGAACAGAACGGTGACAAATAGGTGCAGTGTCTTCCATCAAGGTGCTAGATAGGACAGGCAGGTCACAGAGGTGGGGGGGGGGGGGCCATCATCATCATTTGCTCCAAGTGACTGCCAATTATTTGACAAATGTCGGTGAGATAGCCTCCCTGATCCCATTACCCACTGAGGTGGGCTCAGGACGCACATTCAGAGCTGAAAATGAACTTCATCCACACTGGTAATAGCCCGGCAATACATGGTTTGGTTTCACAGTACCTATCTCTGTGGACCGTGCTGGCATCTGTGGATTCAATCTGTATATTCTGCCCTCATAGATACTGCGTACCGTGAGCTCTGGGAGCTGGGTTTCTGCACTGTGCTCTTGAGAATGACCTAGTTAGATAAATATCTCTACACTGAGTCCGGTGTAACTCTGTATATACCTGACCTAGCAGTGACCATTGTCTGCCTGTCAAGGTTAGTTCAATTGGGATTCTATTCGCTAGTGTTTAGAAGGATGAGAGAGGATCTGATTGAAACGTATATAATTCTAACAGGGTTGGACAGCCTGGTTACAGGGACAGATTGTTTACAGGGAGAATGTTTTCCCTGGTTGGAAAGTCTAGAACTAGGGCGCATGGTCTCAGGATACTCAGTGGAAGTATTTAGGAATAAGATGAGGAAACATTTCTTCAAACTGAGAGTGGCACATCTGTGAAATTCTCTACCACAAAAGGCTGTGGAGACTGGGTCACTGAGTGTATTCAATAAAGAGAAGGTTTAGATGTTAACGGCAACAAGGTGTGTGGAGAGAAAGCGGAAATGTGGAGTTTAGCCGGAGGATCAGCTATGATTATACTGAATGGCGAAGCAGTCACAAAAGAGCCAAATGGCTTACGCCCACTCCTAGTTTCTATGTTTCTGAATGAAAAAGCCAAAAGAAATGTGGATGCTGAAAATCAGATACAAAAACAGAAATTGCCGGATAAAACTCAACAGGTCCAGCAGCATCTGTGGAGAGAAAACAGAGTTAATGTTTTGGGTCCACTAGACCAGAAATATTAAGGTTCTTGAGTAGATTTGTAGCTCGGGTTGTGGTTGTTTGGCTCGCCGAACTGGTTCGTTAGTTCGCAGACGTTTCATTACCCTGCTGGGTAACATCATCAGTGCAGCCTCCACTGAAGAGCTGTTGTGATTTCCCACCTGGTATTTAAACTTTGGGGTCCATCGGATTTGATTAAGTAGTGAAAACACTGTTTAAATGAGTGACAACACACTGTAGCAACTTGGAACTACGCCAAAAAAATGAAAATATCCAAACTGAGTACAAGACTCCTTCGAACTTTGGGCATCAGAGTAGCACACAAACCTACGTCAACCCTACGTCAACTGCTAACTCGAACCAAAGACTCCTTACCCATCATGGATAGAACCAAAGTAATATACAAAATTCCAAGCAATGACTGTGACAAATATTACATTGGACAGACAAGAAGAAAATTGGCCACAAGAGTACACGAACACCGACTAGCAACAAAAAGACACGACCAATACTCACTCGTCTCCGTTCACATGGATGAGGAGAACCACCTGTTCAATTGGGACAACACCAGGATCCTGGGACAGGCCAAACAGAGAGAAGCACGGGAATTCCTCGAGGCCTGGTTCTCCACCAAGAAGGCCATCAACAAAAACACTGAATTAGACCCTATACATACACCACTGCGAAGAAAAACCAGAAATGAGGTAATCAACTCCAAAGGACACCAGAGTTTAAACACCAGGTGGGAAAATACCGTAGCGCTTCATCGGAGGCTGCACTGATGATGTTACCCAGCAGGGTAATGAAACGTCTGCGAACTAATGAACCAGCTCGGTGGGTAAACCAACCACAGCACCAGAAATATTAACTCAGCTTTCTCCCTGAAGATGCTGCCAGGCCTACTGAGTTTTATCCAGCAATTTCTGTTTTTCTGTTAGGAACTCCAGTAAACTCCTTATTTCCATTCTAATAGACATTATATTTATCACTGTTCTTTCATCCAGTTCTCCGTGTTCCTGTCTTCTGAGTCTTGATGGCATGTGACTGTTTCTGCCACAATTACATCGTAGCCATCATCATTGACATATTAATTTGCATTTTACAATGAAATGAAAATTGAGTAATAAAATCACTTCATACTCATTTAATGCACGAGAGGCCTGTAACTTCCTTACAGTATAAAATGTCACCTGACTGAATATGTTTTCCTGTTCAATTAGAGTAAATGTGCCAACATGGTTAAAATTAAGCAGAGAAGACACGGCTTGCCAAGAATAAAATCTATTCATGGAGTGAGTGTCCACATGCTATTTCACATTTCATTCAGGCAGGTGCAAGTCAACCTTCAGGGGAGTGAGGATCTCATTGAGCTACGTGATATTTGAAGTAGCAATAGATTACACTCAGAACAATATCACCATTGAAAAATGTTTGACAATGACAGGATAAATAAAACAAAATCAGAGATTCCATTTTTTCCCTATTCCAAGAACAACATATAGAAACTGACTGGTGCGAAATTACAGTTCATACATAATTACACAAGTTTCTCAGGTCACCCAAAGAACATTGAGAACACTTCCTTTGTCAAGAACATCTGAAATATTTAAGGGGATCCATAAATATCACAACTGTGGCTCAGAGCTGCAGAATAGGTCAGGTTACCATTTTATTCATGGAGAGGAGTTGAAAGCTAAGAATTAGACCTCAGTTGTCCAAGGAAACACAGCTTTGTAAAACATCTTATCAAATTTGTTACCGTATCACAAAATATTTCACATTACTTTTGAAGTGCAGCAACTTGTTTATATGAGCTACGTATTCATTTAGATAACTCTGCAAAGAATAGTCAACATTGCTTTAGAAGGAATGAGTCATGCTTCACATTTGAACAGAAATTGTTTGACAAAGTAGCTGTGCTCATGGACAAGGGTCAGCAATTGAAAACAATTTACCAAGATTTTCATAAGGCACTTGAATAGGTTCTACCTGCGCTCGGAATCAGAAAAGAATTATATAAATTGACAGAAAGTTGCCTTTACAATTGAAATCTAAATAGGATAGTAATAAGTCAGGTTTTTCAGGAGATTACACATAAATGGAATTATAATAATGTCATTTACGTTACCTCTCTTTCAGGAGTTTGCAGCTAAAATGGTCCCTTCCTCCTGAGACAGTGGTTGGAATTTTACCCAGCATTTGAGGAGAGGTTGAGAGATGGGAAGACTGGCAAAATACCATGGGGAAACATCGTGGGGTGTGGCCAATGCCCTGCTGGTGCTCTGTCATTCTGCCAGCAACAGGAAGGTTACCAGATCAGTCCCCCACCAGGAGCCAAATTGAGTCAGCTGAGTGGGCATTCTGCAAGGCCAAGGGGACCTCGCTGTCAGGTTGAGGGACGTAGAGGTGAGTGGCTCTTTTTGAGAAATTCATGATCCATGGTAGGACATACCGACAGCAATGGCTGCCCCCCACCGTCAACATTTGCATCACAAATCTCCCCTTTGAATTGCTAGTGACTACCTCCATGGCCACGGCATCCTCAGACCCATTTCAATAAGTATCCTCAACTTCTCAGTCTCAATGACCATGGCTAGCAGTGGCACTGCAGAAACTGCTGACCTACAGGCTCTCTGTTTGAGCCAACAGTCCTTGGGTCCAGCCCAGGGCTATTTGCCTTGATGTCCATTTCTGGCACCACATGGAATCTGCTACCTCTGACAATATGTGGTACAGGGTAAGGGCTTTTTGAGTCAGTTTGCTATCACTGATCCTCCTTTGTCTACACTATGTGTACAGCCTCTTTAATGATCAGCGGTAGAGGATACGCTGCTGGAGAGTCTTTACAGAAGAGACACTTTTCTTTCTTAACCAGGCAGTGTGTTGCACAGTAGCAATAAGTACAAATTACAGCTGTACACCTACTCCTTACAAAGACTAGTGCAGAACAGAACTGTATCCACCAAAAGACTGTGTAACACCACTATATTAGGTGGAGCTAATACAACTCCAGCATTAACACTTCAGGGACCATTACCTTATACGAGAGGATTGGAGTTCTTAATTGGAACAGTGACACATGTCACCAATAGAATTATGCCTTCCGGAGGTCCGTCACTAACCAGAGTAGATTCACCTCCCACTTTAACTCCAACAGTGGGACTTTTGCCACTTGGATGAAATCCAGCCGGGTGAGGACTGCTTCTGCTCTTCAATTCTTTATTGGTGGCCCTCCTCCATTTCCTCAGTCTCATCGTCTGGCATTCACAAGTTAACAGCAAGTTGTCTCCCTTCTTCAGATGAAGATGAGGAGCTTTATTTTTCTCTCAACAAATTATTACTGGTATTCTCTTCTCCAGAAAGTAGTAGATGTTGGTTTATTGAATGCATTCAAGGCTGAGCTGTGTACATTTTGATAGAGAAGGAGTCAAGGGTTATAGGGAATGGACATAAAAGTTGAGTTGAATTCAACCATGATCTTATCAAATGGTGGAGCAGATTTGACAGACTGAATGGCCTATTCCTCTTCTTAAGTCCTGTGTTGCGATATGTGTTCCATGCACACCTCCATCATCTCCCTTCCTTCATTTAATACGCTGGCTTTTTGACGAAGCTTTTTGGTAATGTACCACACATCCCATTCCACCACCAGTCCATGGCCTTCTTGAATTTTATCTTTAGTATCTATCATGGATTTTGGGTGGTTTTCTTTTGCATTCACTCGCAACTCCAAACAGCTGTTGAAAAAGCGAACGTGGCAAAAAATAATTCATGCCATCAATGTGGAACCGTTACCAATAAAGCCAGGCAAGTATTTGGTAACTGAACGTAGTTTATTGCAGCCAGTCCATTGCTAAGGAGAAACTGAGAATACTGTGCATTATTCTGACAACACCAAATGGTTCTGATCCATTGGAGTGACTTCAAAGAACAGTGAGAGGCACTGAAATACATTCAAAGTCAGTAATTATGTTCTTGGATGATTTCACAATTTAAGACTTTAGGTTGTGAAGAAAGACTTGGAGAACAAACACAGTTTCATAGAAGACTTTTGACAGAACTATCATATAAAGGTCTTAAGGTACTGAGGAACAGTAGGAAGGCAAGCTAAATTTCTTAAACACATTCGCCTGAATGTTCTGATTAGCTTTCTTTCATAACCAATAATATTCTACTTTTTTAACAGGGTAACAGCATTCAAACAACACTGATTAGAAACTTTAGGCTTTAACCCATGACTTCCAGATTGAAGGGACAAGAGAGCCAATTTAAATACAAATAAAAACTTGAACTTTCAAGTCCCACCTACTCCAGTGATTTGTACTATCACCTCTGAACATATTACAAAAGTTTGAATGATCTTTGATTCAGTCATAGCTTGAAATTATTATTGGTTGTCACTTGTATAATCAGGCAATAGCAGCACAGAAACAAAAACAGAAGTTTCTGGAAAAGCTTAGCAGGGTCTGGCAGCATCTGTGAAGAGAAGTCAGAGCTAATGTTTCGGGTCTGGTGACCCTTCCTCAGAGTTTGATGAGTTATTAAATAGCAACAATATGCACTGGCTTACAATGAGAGCAAGTTTTAATTCTGCCAATATTGTTTTATTCAACTGGTCAAGCAACATATTTAATAAAAACAGCAATGTAGTGTTCAAAATCAGAGGAATGCAACCCGCTAGGCAGTGAATTTATCCTCCTAGCAACACACTGAGCGACCATATTGAAGGTAAATTAATGTAACAATTTGCCTTTACTTTCATTTTGATAGCCACTTTGTTGACCTCTATCACCTACTGTAGAAGATGTCATGCATTTATTTCAGATGCAAAAGCATCGTGATGTAAGAAAAGCGATCCCTTTCTTGCATCAGTTCTCATCTCGTCAACAGTCACCCTCACAATACACGGGATGAGATGTTTCTGAGAATTCTCTTCTCCTCCGAAAGACTGAAACTGATTGATCACATGATTAGAACATTAAACTTCACGGTAGGCACACAATGATCTTGTCACTGGTTATATCTTAACAGAAGCTTCACTTCAACACCTTTGTTGCAAGACATATATCTTTAATCTTTTGGAACTAAATATACATCCTTGCAGGAGGATTTTTCAAGCTGTCACTGGGACCTGTCTGATTTCAATCTGATGGTTCTGTAAAGCACTTTTAGTGCTTTTTGACAACACGAGTTTTGCATTGTCTTCATTTTTGCACACGCAAGCTGATCAGCTATCAGTCATAGTCTGCTTCGAGGCAGGAATAAGAAGTGACCCCAAGGTATCATATTGCTTGAGATAACAAAGATGTAGTGCTGGATGAACACAGCAGGCCAAGCAGCATCATAGGAGCAGGAAAGCTG